>CALSFV010000470.1:0-112337 GCA_943737045.1 Parapristionchus giblindavisi
ATATTTAAAAAAATAATAGCTGTCTGGGGAATTACATAAAATGATATCTGAAAATCAACAAAAATATGTAGAAGTGAAGAGAAAAATACAACTTTGACTATTTCACTTTAGAAGTGAGGTAGACATACGTCCCTCAAGGGAGAGTAGTTGTGTTGGAATGACTTGAGAACATACTTAGGTGATGAGGAGACGGGGGAGTGTGAGAGAGGGAGAGGAACAGAGAGGGGGGGGAGAGAGAGGGGGAGAGAGGGAGAGAGAGGGAGAGAATGAAGTGAAAGACTAAAAGACCTCAAAGACCCTGTAGTGTTGGTAATGATGTTACTAGACGAGAGTAGAAATGAGTGAAGAGGAGGAGGAGGAATAAAAAGGAGAGGGAGAGGAAGAGAGGGAGGAGAGTAAAAGGAGGAGGAGGAAGGGAGAGAGAGGAGAATAAGAGGGAGAGGAAAAGGAGAGGGAGGAAGGGAGAGGGAGAGAGGGAGGAGAGTAAAAGGGGGGGGGGTGAGAGGAAAAGGAGGGGAAGAATGGAGAGGGTGAGGAAGAGAAGGACGAGTGAGAGTGAGAAGGAGAGGTAGAGGGAGAGGGAGGCGAATAAAAGGGAGAGGGAGAGAGGGAGAGGGAGAGGGAGAGAGGGAGGAGAATAAAAGGGAGAGGGAGAGAGAATGACACTATGCATTTAGGCCTTGTTCTTTCAGTCTTTTGTAATAGAACAAATAGGGACAATCACTTCTGGAGAAAAAAAACACTCAAAAGGTCGATTGTTTAGAGTAATTGAACTTGTACTTCTCACTGTCATATTTGTGCTATTGAGCAATTAAAATAATATGAGGAATGGTCACAGATAGATGTTTTTGGGAATAGTCATATACATGTTCCTTGATCTTCTCATCAACTCTTTCATATTCAGAGTATGTGGAAATAGTTTATGAAATGCTCTAAGAAAAATTTTTACTCTAAGAAGTCATCATCAATTTTTACTCTAAGAAGTCATCAAGTGTCCATAGTCTAGTTTTAGAAAGTTGTCAAGTACCTGAAAAAGCGGCGATAAAGGAAAGTCTAAATTCCAATTCGCGCGACCTAAAATAAAAAAAAAATAAAAAAAATAAAAAATGAATGTAAATTCCGACATTACTAATTGGTGGTTCCGGAAGAAACATGGAAAACATGAATTAGATTTTTCTCTTATTTTAATGCCTGGAATGGTGCCGTTTTTGGATTTCCATAATTTTTAACGCGCCATAAAAAACAACATGGAAAACTTTAAAAATTTTTAATTGTCGCGCTACAGGCCCTAACTATCCCTGCGATTCTTCGAATAAGCTCCTTTTTTCTCCATAATCTTGTCCCAATCATTGTAACCAATGATAAGCCCATCTATGTTAGATGTCTCCATCGGTTGTATACGTAGATGGACAATGAGTGGCACTTGTCAGATTGAACAAGTCTGAAGACAAAGGGAGAGGGAGAGAGGGAGAGGGAGAGGGAGAAAGTGAGGGAGAGAGGGAGAGAGAGAGAGAAAGAGAGGGAGAGAAGGGGAGAGAGAGAGAAGTTAGGGGAGAGGGAGAGGTTGTATAACACCCTCTCAGAAGGCACACCATTATTCAGTGTAGGTGGAGGCATCCGAAAGCTATTATGATAATCATTAAATAAGATTTACGAGATATTTTGAGAGAATAAGAGGAGTAGATAAAGCGAACACCCTTTATATAACTCAACAAAGCAAATGCGCAAAACCAGGACGAAATATCGTTCATGCCTCATTCCAATTTATATCGTAAAGTTTATCAATAATTTAGTTTAACCGCGACGCGTCAGATTTCACGCGCTGCGTATGTCTACTACTGTAGAACGGTATACTTTAAAGGAGCAATGTATAGCAGTGAAGCGAAATGAAATGAAATGATCAGACAGGAAATGGGATATGGTATTAACCATGGAATATAGTAGAAATGAAGGAGTGAAGGAAACGAAAAAGAGTAATGATGAATAGAGAAAGAAACGGGGATCAGTAAAATGAAAAGGATGAACTCTCTCTCTCTCTCCCTCTTACACTCTCCCTCTCCCTCTCCCTCTTACACTCTCTCCCTCTCCCTCTCCCTCCCTCTCTCCCTCTACCTCTCTCTCACCCTCTCTCTCCCCTCTTTGAAAGAGAGAGAGAGGAGGGGAGGAGAAGCGAGAGAGAGAGAGGAATAAATATGTGTGGATCAGTATGTCGTACTTTGAAAGAGGAAATGGAGGGATGATGAAGGAGAAGTAGAAGACAAGGGATCAGAGGATGGTGGAAGGAGAGGGAGGAAGACACATATGGCAACCAAGAGGGAGAGGGAGAGGGAGAGGGAGAGGGAGAGGGAGAGGGAGAGGGAGAGAGAAGGAGAGGGAGAGAGGGAGAGACAAAGTTGGACACTTGTATAGAAGCGCGTGATTAATTAGTTGTTCCTTGATTGAATAGATAGACACAGAAGGAATGATATCATAGTGAATTACTTATTCGATTTCCTCCATTCCCTTCCCCTATCCCGACATATGTATTTGATCTCTCACTTTTATATTTATTCACTAATTCTTTATTGTTTATCACATGTTTGCCAATTTTATGGTGAATAAAATTATTGTAAATTAGGCAGAATGCTTAGAACGGTCATATTTATGTTTTAGTCAATATCATATCTATGTGAAACCTACTTTTAATAGTAAATTTACATTACTTTTTGTTCTGGAAAATTTGCATACTGTCTTTTCGTCATCACCCTACATGTCTCTCTGATAAAAATAAATTTTATCTGACATCGGAGAGTATTTTAGGATGCATAATTAAAATGAATCATTAATAATCGAAATCAGCTAGTGTCCATTTTCTAAAGAGCATCTAGGAAAAATCTAAATTTCCATTGGAGGGAAGAGAAGATGTCGAATTTCAAATTCATTTTAAGGGTTTTGATGCAGGATCTAAACAGGATATTCGAATTACCGCACTTTTCAGCTCCCGCAAATTCTATTTTAGCCCTTCCGTTGTTTAAATTTTCCTGTGAACTTTATCGGCTTTCCAAGCCTTCGATCAATAATTCCGATCAATATGATTAGATCGCTACCGTACTATGCTCTCGCTCGCTTCCAGTTGAGACTCGACAACCTGCAAAGCAGTCAAATTTATTCAAATTGTTCCAGGTGACAGAGGAAACCTTGGGTAAGTAATATAGAAAACGGGACGAAATGATGAAGAAGAGAGATGAATTGGTGAATAAGAAATAAAAAAAGAGAAGAAGAAAAGAAAAAGAAGAAGAAGAGGGATAGTGAGGTCAATGGGGCTTATTGTGATCAATCTATTTTAGAGAAATTAAATGAATGAATAAAGAAACGATATGAAAGATACAACAGTGAATCGGTCTTTTGCTCCCAGAAACTTTCACTGTTTTCTTAGTACATTGACTAATCGATTAACTATTTTAAGGGATTTATTATTGAAAGAAAAAAAGTAAACTGGGGCACCTTGGATTAATCATCATCTTATGAATTCTTTCGGGCTTTTCTTACGGAGATGTGTAAAATGATGTTTTGAGTAATTGTACCATTGTCACAAGAAGGGCTGCTCTACTGATGCTTAGGGTGTTCGCTAGGGTTAACGGCGCAGGGGAGATTTGCATAAATTGTGGAAAGAGAGAGAGAAATAAGATTTTTCCAGAATTAGAGTGAAACACTGTTCGTTACACATTGATGATATCCAGCTACCAAATATACACCGTAACATTAGGAAACATCGCCATTCTACACAACTGTCTGTGATCTATGTAGAAGTGGCAACTTCTGGGATCTGATTACACCATGTAAGGAGCGATGTTTCCTAATCTATCAGATATGTAGAGGGATGAATGGACGGATCAAGTTTGTCCTCGAGTGATTGATCTGTCTGGGGTGGTCACGTTTCACATCCCTTTCCTGTTTCAGAAACAAACAACAGAAGTTGTTGCTGATCTAATGTTTATCAAAACATGCAACGAATACGTCAATATAATTTTGAATGACTCGTCAAGCAAAGTATTGATCACATTTTAGGATTTTAGGCTACCGTACGTTATGGTAGAGTCGTTGTACCGATGGACGGTGGGATAAATATCAGGAAGTCAAAATTATATTTACGGACTAGTTTTTTTTCAAAGCGATAACTCTTCCTTTAAGCAAATATTTTGGTTACCCCCCGAGAATTCAAAACACTGTATTTCATCTATAAATTCTTTACAATTTTGTTTTCTCCTCAATCCCTCGTTTTCTCGACTTTACAGCCCTATTTCTTTGTTTACATTGAATATAAGCTACATATACGAGTCTATATTTCTCGGCCTATCCTTATCCACCTCCTCTACTTCTACCTCTCCCTATTCCTGTCTCCCTCTCCCTCTCTCTCCGTCTCCATTCCACTCTCTTGTCTTTTCCATCAACGAGCCATCACCGTATACTACATGTAGACATTTCTGTCTCGTTTTGTCGTTTCAACGTAGAAAGGAATAAGAAGAAGAAGAGTAGTCTAGATGTATAAGAGACAAAGAAACGACTACGGTTGTTAATTTTCGTTACGTCTGGCGCTAAAATTTATTTCGCAGTAACAATATTATGGTATGAGCGAAACGACTCATATCCCAAAGATAAATGGACTGATGCTCAGTACTGAAATGAACCTTGGGTGTGAAATAAGGGCAAAATGAATCTACATTTATTTTGGATAGATTAGATCTCGAAATGAGGAAATGGAACGATGTCCCTATATTGGAGAGGAAGATGAGTATTGAAATAGAATCTGATATGAGACGACGAGAATGAAATTGACGTGTGAAATGAAAATGATAAAAATAGATGAATATGAGGAAGAAAGAAATCTTAAGATAGATTGAAAAAAAAAGAAAAATTGGAATGAAAGGAATAGCATAAGAATGACAATAATAACCTACTAATTCGTTACCAATTACTCATTTTGTACTATGATTAGTTAATCGCAAGATCACTCTTATATTGAAAAAAACATCCCATCTATGACTGGAATATAATGATTCTGAAACAGTCAATCAAATTGTGTGATGAACCCATGCATCTTCTTCACTTCTTTAATTATGTGTTATTACACTCAAGAGTAGAAGATTATAACAGACTATGCTTAAAATGGACGGATCTCAAGTCGTCATCGATAATTAAATTAATAATATTAATAGATGTACAAGTATATGTTTGCATGAACTTTGAATGTAAAATTTAAAAAATATATAGTTTGCTTTTTTGATAACATGATAATGGAATCACTAGAATAAGTCTACGATGCTGAATACGAATCTGATTTTCAAAGTGCCTCATTGATCAGACAATCCAGAAACTCCATATTGAAATTTAGTGACTTTCAACACAAGCCATCCGAAAGATGTTATGGTCTGATCTGTTTACTGAATGTGAACGGAAGTATGGTCAGGAAGAGGAAGAGATATCGAGAAGATGGCCCAATCATAAGAGAGAAGAGAAGAGAGAGAGAGAGAGAGGATGAGAAGATGAACGATAGAAGAGGAAGAATTGTATGATTAAAGCAGTAATCACTAGTAAGAAGTAGTGGTAATGAGAGCAAATACAACATGGTGAGAAGAGATGGCTGGAGTAGATTAATCTATTAGTCTATTGATTTTTGATATTTAAATTTCAACAAATCAAGGATAAAATGTAAAAATGGGGGAGGAGCGAATATGAAAAGTGTGGGAGGAAAATGATGGAGAGAGGGAGGAGGAAAGGGAGAAGGAGAGGGGGGGAGAAAGAGAGGGAGAGGGAGAGAGAGGGAAGAGGAATATGAAAAGGTGGAGGCGAGGAAATGGCATAAGTGCATCGTTTCTCTATTACAGCGATAGCAAAAAGGCCGATTTGAATGACTGAAGAATGAGATCGAAATCGAACTATTGAGATGTATAGTCCTTCTTCCTCTCTCTCTCCCTCTCTCTTCCCCTCTCTCCCTCTCTCTCTCCCCCCCTCTCTCTCTCTCCTCCCTCTCTATCCTTTTCCTGTCCTCTTTCTCTGCGCTCTCTCCGATCAACACACTCTCTCGGTCCTCTTCTACTTCAATCTATTCAAGTACTTTCATTAAGCTAAAGAGCAAACTCGACAATTTATGATCTTCACCGTTGGCACCATTGCTCGAACGAAGACAAAGTCTCTATTGAAACCAGTAGAGGAGGGACAAAAGGGCGTGGTGATGCGAGGTGTTCTTTCCTAATTGTACTACTGTTAGAATGGGCCCGAGGGCTGTAGGATTGTGTTAGGTAAGAGGTACTTGACGAGAGAGAGAGAGGGGTGGGGAGAGAGGTAGAGGAGAGAGAGGGAGGAGAGAGAGGGAGGCAGAGAGAGAGAGAGATGGAGGAGTGGACGAAATCCAAGGTGTGAAATGCAGTGGGAACTTTCTTGTCCTCAAGAGGGACAAGAAGTGAGAGAAGAAAAGAGGAAGAAAAATAAGGAAAAGATCGGAATACAATGAACACATAGATCAATGAATAAGGATAAATATCCAAATAATGCTTGAGATTTATAGTAGCAATCAAGATGAATGAATCAATATTTATGAAGAGGCATTCAATTATGAAGATAAAGTCTCTTCACTCTCTCATAGTCTCTCGTTTATTCTTTCAACAAATGGATAGTGGTTTGTTCACTTTTCGAACTGAAGAAATGATCTCTTGAAAAGAGAACATTAGAGGGTTTTGAGAACGACAGTGTAGGATAGGTACATACATCATAATATATAGGACAGAGTATTTCATTTTTTTTTGCAATTCCCGGGAAGAGAAAAAAGTCGAGAAGAAAGGGAAAATGATTTGGTCATTTTTTGCTTGACAAGAATTGCAGAAATTTTCAAATACGCTGCCCTATATTATATGGGGAATATGGATTAGTGATAAAGGAACGAAGAAGTGAGAACCTCACTGAATAATGTTTTTGAATTCAATGATGCAAAACAAGCCATCTCCCCCCTCTCTCCCTCTCTCCCTCTCTCCTACCTCTCCCTCCTTGTCCTTTCCCTCTCTCTCTAACCCTCCTCGATTTATGCTTCAATGAATGAATAGAGATGGGTCTAAAGTGGTCTCTCCCCTCCATCTCCCTCTCCCTCTCCCTTCCCCAACCAAGGATATCTTGGCATGAGTGACTTTTTGTCTGTCCCTCCTTCTCATCCCTCGGTTCTCCTCTTTCATGAAAAGAGATCCACTCTCTCTCATACATATTGAATTGAATGAGAATAAGAGGCAAATGTATTGGATCTGGATATGCAACGAAAACAATACAAAGCGACCATGACGGACTTGATTTGATGAAGAGATCAATGTGGAATTATGAGGAAAGGAATAAGGAAGGAAATGTGATTGAGTCAAAGAGAGAGGAAAGATGTGAGACTAAATCAAAATGTTACCATATTATTTTACATCTTATAAATTAGAAAAAAATTTCGCTTGATTAGGGTTTTAGGTCATCTGGTCTTGGTTACAATATCACCTTATGTACTTATCGAAACTGAATTTCATTCGAAAAGAAACGAAACGAAAGAGGTTAGAGAAAACGGTGAAAAGAATGATGATGTGAAGGATGAAAACGATGAATGGTCATTATTCAGATAGAGGTCCAAGAGATATGAAGAGATCGGATCAATCAATAGACTTGTATCAAGATCAAGATCTAATAGAACTGATGCCAGCAAAGAGATAAAATGATATAAAAGATGAATATCGATTGATATAAAGGTAAAAGATATAGGTACGTTATTTAAGGCGCATGAAATCCTGCGGGAAATCACTGCTAGGCCAGGGCCTTTTCAACACCTTCGGACCTACTTTACCAGTGATATCTTTTGCTACGATAAACATAATAATTATTTTTATTTTATAAGATTGATAAAGAATACCACAAATGGACTGCTCATACAGAAGTTTATTATTCTATTCAAGAAAATAGCGAAAATAAAATAGAAACAGAGAAAACTGAAAAAAATATCTGCCTGTTTATCGTTGGGTATCTTTTTTTCGCGAATTTTGAACACTAGAGCAAAATATGTTTCATAGTATATTTATCCTAGTTATGAATATCCTTTACCTAATTTTGTTTACGTTCTCGATTGATCTTGAAAAGATAAAAATGAAATTTGAATGGGGAGTTCGCACGAATTAATAGATTATTAATGCTTTTATAATATTACTCTCACATTCTCTCTCTCTCTTTCTCTCCTTCCCCTCCCTCGGATATAGAGCTCTATGTACCCCCTGTTCTCATAGAGGATTCAAGACAGTGGAGTAGTAGACACAATTATTACGCATAGGTCCAGTGTGAGTGTGAAAATGAGTTGATGATGAGCTAGAGAGAGAGAGGAAGAGGGAGAGGGAGAGGGAGAGACATGAAGTATGCAGAGAAATCTAGAGTATCCACGGGAGTGGCGAAGTATGAAGCTGCCTTGGGGTATATTCTACCTGCCTCTCCCACCTCTCTATCTCCCTCTCTCTCCCTTTCTCTCCCTCTCTCTCTCCATCTCTCTCCCTCCTCTCTCTCACTCTCACTCTCCCCAACAGTAGCAGCGGATCTTCGCATGTCGCAGGTGAAAGATAACACTCAATAGACAAACATGGGCTATCGGATATTGGGATAGAGGAGAGAAGTTGAAGGTAGAGAGTGAGGGAGAAGGATACAGAGAGGGGAGAGAGACGAAGAGAAAGAAAGACTTTGAAAACCGAAAAACGTGTATTGACTTGGAAAACCAGAAACACGACCGCTCAAGAAGGAAACTGTCGAATACAGTAGAATAGGATTGAATCGAAATATTGTTGAGATAGTTATGATTATTGTATACATTTAATACTGAAGCCACTCATCCTCCCTCTCAGTCCTCATCTCTCTTGCATTAGAATCCTCATCACGGACTGACACAGGAAAGGGAGAGGGAGAGGTAGAGGGGGAGGAGAGGAGAGAAAGGGAGAGGGAGGAAGGATAGGGAGAATGAGGGAGAGGGAGAGGGAGAGAGGGCTAGAATGTGTGGATGAACAACACCTCCAGAATGTAGCGCAACTATAAATTAGAAATATGGAATGGTCTCCCTGACAATATTCTAATTGCTTGTAACACTCACACAATACTATACAAGCGTTCGCTTTACAATTTCACATTTCCTTCAGAGTTAACAATAAGCGTACCAAATGGTTCATAGAAATATGACTGGCAAGTAGAAAACTAGTCAACACTCGAAGCCAGATAACGAAAGCAAGATGAAAATAGATATTTCATATAAAACACTATCTGAGAGAATTCAACAACTCGGATATTTTTTGGTATCGATGAAAAATAGATTTTTCTGTTTTATGTATGATAATTACAGGCTCAATGAGTGAAGTTCACTGGCACTTGGAAATTCCTTCCAATTGAAAATTCGCTTCAGGAGGTGACCACACAACGATTTGGCGCCTTTTCCTAAAAGGTTTATTTTGAATCCAATTGATGCGGGAGTGGACGCAATCGACTCCTTAGCTTATTCTAAGAAACTATTGTCAAGGGGAGTTTTTCGATCAACGGTCAACGAAGGCTGGAATTTTGAATTTTCGAAAAAAATATCACATTTAATTAATTTTCACTATTTTGCTACAACAACCCTACGTTTTTTTATTTGCTTAATCGCTTCTAATTATCATAACACAGCTTCAGTTTAAAAATCATATTTTTTTTAAAAAATACGATTACGGTGAATAAATCATTTTTATAATGAAGTCGTGAATTATGGTGTGGCACCTACAGTATCTCGAATCGATCAATTTAGAAATCTGGTAGTTTTAAACATATTTTACCGCTGTTCCTGACATGACTAAGATATACGACTACTCCTCGTCTTCGGAGTGCACCTGCACGGTACAGTGCTGGCAAATATTCTACAATATTTTGGTTTTTCAACAATAACTTTCTTCGCAGTCAACCGATTCTCTTTTTTTATAGTATGTTTGCATAGATGATAATATAGTATAGTGATCCAATTTTTATCGATATTGGATCACAAACAACGAAATAGTGATCAATTTACGAAAATTGTCAATTTTCATCGACATCAGCACCTGGGCACGGGTGCACTCCGAAGACGAGGAGTAGTCGTATACCTTAGTCATGTCAGGAACAGCGGTAAAATATGTTTAAAACTACCAGATTTCTAAATTGTACGATTCGGGATACTGTAGGTGCCACACCATAATTCACGACTTCATTATAAAAATGATTTATTCACCGTAATCGTATTTTTAAAAAAATATGATTTTTAAACTGAAGCTGTGTTATGATATTTAGAAGCGATTAAGCAAATAAAAAAACGTAGGGTTGTTGTAGCAAAATAGTGAAAATTAATTAAATGTGAAATTTTTTTCGAAAATTCAAAATTCCAGCCTTCGTTGACCGTTGATCGAAAAACTCCCCTTGACAATAGTTTCTTAGAATTAGCTAAGGAGTCGATTGCGTCCACTCCCGCATCAATTGGATTCAAAATAAACCTTTTAGGAAAAGGCGCCAAATCGTTGTGTGGTCACCTCCTGAAGCGAATTTTCAATTGGAAGGAATTTCCAAGTGCCAGTGAACTTTACTCATTGAGCCTGTAATTATCATACATAAAACAGAAAAAACCATTTTTCGTCGATACCGCACCTATGTCGATTTTCTAAGATAGCGTGTTATATGATGACCAGGGCTGCGATTTTTTGAAAATAATTTCAAAAAATTTTTTGATCAAAAAATTCAAAAAATGGCTCAAAAAATTTTTGAATTCAAAAAATTTTTGAAAAAATTATTTACTATGGTTAAAAGGATAATAAGCAATTGAGGATCATCGTTTTTGCCTAAAAAGTGGTTAAAACAGTCAATTACGCATTTAACTGAATTCTAAAACATGAAAAACATGTTACTATATTTTTTTTCACTTTTTAAAAATTCTACGTCAGTGAATTGGGCAAACTAATCCACACCAAAACCTTTAGAATCCACTTCATCAGGACAGTGAAAAGGATAAAAATGGGAATCTTGTTAAGTTTTGTCAAATTTTGTCACAATTTTCCATAAATGTTTCACTTTTTCACGTTTTATCGGTACTTTTTTTACATTAATTTTTTTTTGATTTTTTTGAGAAAAATTCAAAAAACTTTTTTGATTTTGAATTTTTTGAAATGGTCAAAAAATTCAAAAAATTCAAAAAATCAAAATCAAAAAATTCCAGCCCTGATGATGACCAATCCACGAAAACAGAAAGTAGATAAGAAATAGCCTCATGGGGAAAGTCAAGAATGAGAACCAGAAGGAAAGCTTAAAAAAGAAAACTGTGCGGTATAAACTGAAGATGGAATTGTAATTGAACTAGAAGAGGGATGAAGGGAGGAGAAATGGAGATAGTGATACGACCAGTAATGTATGGGAATAAACGAGAGAGTTGAGGGGAGAGCGAGGATGGGGGAGAGAGAGGGAGAGAGAGATAAAGAGAGAGAGAGAGAGGGAGAGAGAGATAAAGAGAGAGAGAGAGATAAAGAGAGAGAGAGAGAGGGAGAGAGAGATAAAGAGAGAGAGAGAGGGAGAGAGAGATAAAGAGAGAGAGAGAGATAAAGAGAGAGGGAGAGAGAGATAAAGAGAGAGAGAGAGAGAGAGAGAGAGAGAGAGAGAGAGACGAAAAGTAGAAAGTCGAATCGTCTTGAACTGTACAGTGGAGTCGAGTCTGCAAAGAGAAACTGATGAATATGGGAGAAAATGAAACTGTGAAGGGAATGAGAGGGAAAGGAGGAAAAGGAACAAGGAGTGAGATGAAATGCAACATTAGTGAATAGATAATATAATAGTGTAGTAAAAGAACCGAATAAAATAATCGGAACGTATGGATGAATTACGAAAAGAAACATAAGAAGGATAAATATTGTTTATTAATGAAATCGGAACAATAATTGTATTTATTGTAAAGTTTATTAGTTCGAAATGAGAGTGATATTTCGCATATGAAACACTAGAGTCTACTCTGTATTGCAAGGACAAACATCGTTTCCTATTACTTTACTAGTACTGCTTAAACAATTCACGTGAAATCTGAATTATTTATGGAGTCTCTCGTTCTCCTCTCCATCTCTCTCTCTCTCTTTATGTAGACTACTACAACTCGTTATATATTGTTAGTCCTTATGAACGATTCTGGTAGAAATGAACAATAGGAGGGAAAATACGCATAAAATATAATAATAAAGGGATGAATTATTGATTGTTATGAATAGTGGGGTACTGTAGATTTTTGACAAACGAATAATAAACGTAGAGCTTGTTTTGTCTGTGCTGAGAAATGCGCAAAAAAACTCAAATTGACTGCAAACTAATGCTTCAAATGAATGTACATGTGATTTTGAAAGAAGAACTTCCGTTCGTTAGCAGTGATATCAAGGATGTATGAAATATGGGGATAAAATTTCATGAAAAAGAACAGAGAGAAGAAGCTTTGAGCTCTGGACCTGTGGTTTCATACATTATAATACCTTGGAATATAGATCAGATTGGATGTGTAATGACTAGTTAGATTATGGTCAAGAATCAAGAAAAGAATAGTGAAAGAAAAGTACAGAAAACGAGTCACACTGTATTTAAATTGCGTTGATCAAAAGCTTCTAAAGCAGAAAAAACAGGAATGGTAAAAACAGGAAAATTCAGTAAATTTCAAAATTGTAGAATATCCTTGTAAAACTTTAACAATTATCGCTATTTGTAATGTATAGTATTACATTTATTTGTTCTGACTACTAGCCATAGAAATGAGAAATTGCATGCTTTAAAACTATCACAATATACTTTTTGATATCAAACTCAATGGGGGTGAAGATGGCCAACCTCATTGAGTAGAACTTCACTGTCTAGAAATTATGACGAAATTGTATTCCTCTAATTAGTATTGAGTACATTTTCATGATTTGTAAATTCATTATTTGTTCTTTCAATTTGAAAATTTGATACGAGCGAGAAGAACTAATAGTAAAAAGCCAATGAAGAAATTATGAAACGAGAATAGTCTAGGTAATACGATAATACAAACCTTTATTCGACTCTAATAAAAAGGTTAATAAATCTAACTTTGAAGGAACCTTGAAACTCAAGAACTCAATGTGATAGTGATACTCAAATGAGAAGAGCTAATTGGAATGGGAAAGTGACGAGCAGTTTATGTTGATGAAGGACTTCCGTTCGTTAGCAGTGATATTAATGACGCTATGATAACTCGCGACTAATTTTCATGAAAAAGAACAAAGAGAAGCTATTGAATTGTGCGAAATAGCAGAAGGCGTGATCATTTGATCTCTCACATTCCCCCCATCCCCATCCCCCTCTCTTTTAATAATTTTATTCTTTCACATATTTTTTTTGCGCTCGAACACTTTGTACTTGTTGAAACACCATTGCGGTGTACGATAAATAGAAATCGTCTTAAAACAACTGCACTTACAAAATCCTGACTGACACTTGCCAAAAAATGTCAATGTTTTAGAAACTAACTTCTATATTAATAATATGTAAATATTATGTAAATACTATCCTATAAAAAAGCTGAATTGGTTCTTGTACATGGAAGAAACAAGGATAGAGCAAGAACAAAATGTAAAACAGTGGAAATGAAACAATGTGAGACTAACATGAAACAGTAAGTTGGGGATAAAGCGGTATGGATGAAAGGGAGAAAGTTAACCATTCTATTCTCTCCCTCTCCCTCTCCCTCTCTCCTCACTCTCCATCTCCCTCTCCCTCTCCCTCTCTCCATCTCGCTCTCTCTCTCCCTCCCTCTCCCCTCTCCTTCCCTGTCCCTCTCCATCTCTTTCTCTCGACCCTCTCTTTATGCGAAATTGTGTATAGCCCGTTACTCATGTAGGATTACTAGTAAGGAAATGGAGAGGGAGAAGTAGAGATGAAGACGATATAGAGTCACAGTAGGGAGAGAGACAAGACGGAGAGGGAGAGGGGGGGGGGGGAGAGAGAGGGAGAGGGAGAGGGAGAAAAGAGGGAGAGAGAGGGAGAGAGAGGGAGAGGGACAAGAGCAGCAACAGAAAGAGTAATCGTAGCCATAAAGAGAGGAAAATCTGATTTTGTTGAACATGAACTAGAGAAGAAGTAGAGGAATGAGTAGTGGAGAGATATTCAGAAGATGAGGGAGAGAGGGAGAGACGAAGATGGAGAGGGAGAGAGCGAGAGAGTGAGGGAGGAGAGGGGAGAGAGTGACCAATCAGCGTGAAAGCCGCTTCTTCATCCATGAAACTACTCATGCGCACAGAGTTTAATGCCACACAAGGATAATAGAGAGAAAGGGAATTGTACTGAAGATATTTGCTTACAAAACACTTCTTTGTACCTATTTCCTACGACGATCAGCCTCAAAAGATCAATCAAATTTAGTAGTACTTCATCAGGAGAGGCATAGATATCATAGATACAAAGGGAAAGGTAGACCACGGAAGGAGAGGAGATATACCATTTTGGAGAAGACATATAAAAATTGAGCTAGGCTTGAAAAAGGTGGATTTTAATCGGAGATATGGTGGGAGGGTAGTGATAGAAGGAAGAGGGAAAGAGAAAAACAGTGGAAGAGACAAATATTAAGAGCGAGAAATATGTAAATATTGAATGGTCACTTTGGCTTGAAGTAATTTGACGAGAGAAGCAGGTATGAATAGACGGGGAATGAAAGGAATAAGGGATGAGGAGGGGGGAGGAGGTAGGGGAGGGAGGGAGAGAGGGATGAGGGGGAGGGTGAGAGAGGAGAGGGGAGAGAGAGAAAGAGAGAGAGAGAGCGATGGAGAGAGGGCGATAGAGAGAAAGAGAGTCGAAGTGAATGAATGGGCATTTGAAGTCTGAATGGGAAGATACAATGATAGAATCAGTCGAAGACGAAAACGAAGAAGGAGAAGAAAAGGACTGAACGATGGAATGTACATATTGAATAGAAGATGAGTTAGAAGTTAAGAGAAGTGAGGAAGAAGGAGGAAGACAGATGATTGTGAAGGGAAACACCATGAAACATTGAACGATGATTTAATAATAAAATATATGGAAATATTACTAGACTATTATGTATCATATAATGAGGATGACACTGAATTATATTTGAATATCGAAAAAGGTAGTCTCTTCTTATCGTTCATCTCGACAAAGAGAAAGGACTTGAGATGCGAAGATCAGGGAATATGAAACGTGTAAAAGAACAATTATGGAATTTTTTTGTTTAGAATTTACAGTTCTTATCACGTAAAAGAGTACCGAAATGACGCTTATGCGCTAAATCAAGTGCTATAGAGACATGCCATGGATTCCCGCTAGACGGCAAACTGATTCATGATTCTCTCTCACTCGCTCTCACTTGTTTTCAAAACAACATCAAATAACCCAACCAAACAGCAAGCAAGAGGTGTAAAATACGTAAAGTAAGTGATAAGTAAACAAACAAAATCTCATCGACAGAAACCGTACAATGGATAGTGGAGAGATTGTCAACAGCTATCACTGTAAAATGAGGAAGAAGGAAGAATGAGGGACACTCTATTGCAGAAGAAGAGTGGGAACATGCAATTGGAGAGGGAGAGGGAGAGGTAGAGATTCAATTAGATATAGAAAGGGGGGAATATGTATTCGATAAAAAGGTGTTCGTACCCTTTCTCTCCGAACAGAATGTGTTAGAGGAGAACATGCGATGTGTGAGGGAGATCTTATCTCTCTCTTGAAACCCTCTCCCTCTTCCTCTCTCTCTCTCCCTCTCCCTCTCTCCCTCCCTCTCTCTCTCCCTCTCCGTCTTACCATCAATGCAAGATAGATTATAGGGATTAAAGGATTCAAGAGGATATGTGAAACAGTGGACAATTTCTGTATAATGGAAATATTCAATGAGTCGTAAGTCACGCAAAGATCAAAGATCAAAGATCAATAATTACAACATTAAAAGCCAATCTTATTACCGATAGATATATTTACACGTTCTCGTTTAGCTCCTGTAATCTCTTTCTCTAAATGTTTCAATCTGTGAAAGTTGTCTATAGCATGAGACAAACTTAGAGATTCACGACTTTGTCACATAAAGATCAAAGAAAAGATCAAAGATCAAAGATCAAAGCCTCCTTCTAGAGAGGGTAGGAGATGCGCGTATTCACAATATGCGAACCCCCTGCGTGCACTCCAGGTGTCCTACAGGATATGAAGATAGAGAGGGAGAGAGAGCAGAAGGTTAGAGATAGGAAACGGCGAGAGAGTGAGATAAATGAAGAGGGTGAGAGATGCAGAGGTAGGGGGAGAACGTGTGAAATTGAGAGCGAAATTAGGACGAGAGAGCGCTTTAGAGAGAGAGATACTTAGATAATGGCAATAGCACATGCGAGATTGAGAGAGTCAGAGTTTCAGAGAGCGAGATGGTGTGTGAAATTGAGCGAGCGAGAGAGGGAGCGAGAGAGCCAGAGTGAGTAACGAGAGAGTGTGTGAGATCGAGAGAGCGAGCGAGAGAGTCAGAGAATGGCGAGAGAGTGTGTAAATTGGAGAGAGCGAGAGAGTCAGAGAATAGCGAGAGTGTGTGAATTGGAGAGAGTGCTTGGGGTTTCAATCATAGTAATAATGATGTCTGTCAATAAGAGATGAAGACAAAGGGGGGACTAATCGTGTAGTTCCTTATGAGAGAAAAGATCGAGATTTATGAATGTGCATTTATATTCGTGATTTATTTATTTCTATTTAACGGATGATTTATGCGTTTGTTATATTGAAAGTGGGCTAACACGTGGGATAATGCTTCTCTTTCTTCTCTTATTCTTTTGTATCAATTTATAGTCTAAAATGAAGGTGCTAACGTTATTAACTAACTAACGTAAAACGTTAACGTTAACGTTTTTAAAACGTTATTTAATTAATTCACAAACGATGTCTTTGTTTTTTTTCCCGTGAGAGGAAGAAGCATTGAAGGTAAATGATTTGGCCCACATTCGTAGTATAGTTGAAACTTACATGGTGACTAACAAGTAACCTCTCCATGATAAATTATAAATACGAATATTATTATCGCTATTTAGTCATGGAATACAACAGAAAGACATACAATTATTTCTAGTAGGCTAATATCAAAACAATCACTGATATATCCTTCCCTTCATCTAGTTAAATACTTGATATGGATATATTGATTTATTGATTAAACAAGGAACTTAGATTATCAGTGAGAATATTCCTGTTATCGTAGTAATGGCAAAGAATAATCCAAATTCTTCCATGATATGATACAAAATGAACGTCTTCGAAGTTTTAAGATAATTTAGAAGAGGTCAAATTGGTGCACAATATAGGAATGCAAACAAGATATTGTGAAAACAATCATTGGGAGCGACAACATCGACAAAATAATTTTATGTATTAGGTTGATTCATAAGTCTTGTCGCATTTTGGAGGGTATGTATTTATGCTATCACTGCTCAGTCGTACGATATCAATTACCCTGTCCGTTCTGTCAGTGAATAAGTCACTACTACTACTCTTTGACCGTATTAGTGAATTGTGCCTACATCGAGTCTAGTAGCTGAAATGCCTCCACCTTTCATTCCCAGTTTTGTGCACAAGCGACACTTAATGTTGTTCTTCTTTCTATCCGAGCTCAAAACACCCGATGTCCACACCCGTATG
Source organism: Parapristionchus giblindavisi (assembly GCA_943737045.1). NCBI lineage: Eukaryota > Metazoa > Nematoda > Chromadorea > Rhabditida > Diplogasteridae > Parapristionchus > Parapristionchus giblindavisi. The sequence goes on from CALSFV010000470.1 coordinate 17,674, forward strand.
GCGGTAGTATACAACACTAAGGCCACTAGTAAATGCACGCTGCAAAGTTGGTTCAAACGCTTCGAAAAAGGGAGTACGACGTCCAAATCCGGACGGCACCCCGAGCTGGACTTGGACATGCTGGAGCAGCACGCCCACGCTGACCCGTATGCTACCACCCGTGATATGGCGACGAGTCTTGGGGTAAGCCAACCCACCATCGTTGGTTGCCTACAGGATCTTGGCAAGGTCCAGAATTTGGGTCGATGGTTACCCCACCAACTGTCGGACAAGCAGTAGGAAAACCGTGCGGACCAGTGTCTGAATCTAATTTTGTACGCTCGTACAACGGCTTGGATCGACGGGATCATCACTGGAGATGAAAAGTGGATACTTTACGACAACGTAATCCTACGGGCTCAGTGGGCCAATCGAGATGAGCAGTCCAATTCCATCGCCAAACCTGAACTTCAACAGAAAACTATCATGCTGTCTGTGTGGTGGGGCAGAGGCGGTGTGGTGCATTGGGAGCTGCTACCACAGGGGTCGACTATTACGGCCGCGGTATACTCTCGTCAACTACGGACCCTGAAGTCCCAGGTCCCCTCCGTTCCCTGGTTGCGTGATCAAATTCACTTCCAACACGACAGCGCCCGACACCACGTGGCAAGGACAACCAAAAGGCCCTGTTAGACTTTGGCTGGAACATCGACCCCAACCTGCCCTACTCTCCCGACTTGTCTCCTAGCGATTACAGTTTGTTTTCCGATGTGCGGCGTACTCTCCGAGGAGTACACTTCAACAATCAACGGGAGGTCGAAATCTGGCTGACCAACTTCCTTGCCTCCTAGCAGCCGTCCTTCTGGGAGCACTGCATCCACCAGCTACCCGAACTTTGGAGGAAGTGTGTCGACGCAGACGGCGCTTACTTTGATTGATTTGCTTTAACCGAGATAAAGTTATTTTAATTTGTTTAAAGGGGCAAAATGCGACAAGACTTATGAATCAATCTAATATCGTACATGTAAAAATAGTTGTATCATGAACGGTGTGAATGGATCTGAACGTATCAGGCCGATCAAACGGGATTGTGCGCGAGAAGGCCATTTTCGTTATTTTTCTTTCTTTTCATTGTCTTTCTTTCCTTCGAATCTACTGTATTAAAAGAAATCACGCCAAAATATTGCCATTTAGCAAAAATCATCATTTTCGCGAGGAATAAATTGCTCCAATGAAACAAAATTGACCCATTTATTCAGCGTATAATCGGAACAATTTATTCATTTGTAAAGCAATGATTTTTGCTAAATGGCAATATTTTGGCGTGGTTTCTTTCAATACAGTAGATTCGAAGGAAAGAAAAACAATGAAAAGAAAGAAAAATAACGAAAATGGCCTTCTCGCTCACAATTCCGTTTGATCGGCCTGATCCGTTCAGATCCATTCACACCGTTCATGATACAACTATTTTTACATGTACGATAGATGTAGAATAACTAAAAGTTATCTAATTAAAAGTATTTTTTCACATATTTTTCTTGCACTCGAACACTTTGTACCTGTTGAAACACCCTTGCGGTGTACGATAAATAAATAAATAAATAAATAAATAAATAAATAACTGTAAATGCATGAAAAATCATACGAATTCCATCTAATAAACAAAAAGAACGGCAAATACGTTAAATTAGCATTCATAAAATGTGGTATGTTTCATACCATTGTAAAGTAGAAATATGACTAGTACTTTGCGATTCAAGTTGCAAATTCAATTAAATAAAGCTAAACGGTACAAGCTTTCAAGGTGATGCCTCTTTAACGAAGGAACGTTTCCTATTCATGAGAAGACGAAAACTAGGCAACATTAGACCATTTAAGGAAGGTGGTATAGATGGGGCAACATTTTACCCCCTGCCATCCTTCTCTGCCTCTCTCCTCATTGCGCTTCTATTGTTGCCGTTCCTTACAAGGTTACATGGCATAATAGGTTACAAAGGTAAGCTGAGAATAGCGAAACCTAAACGAATACTTCCAAGCTACATAATATTACTCTCTTCTCTGTTCATACTCTCTCGCAGACAAAGAAAGCGAGAGAGCCGGAGTGATTGATAGAATAGAAAGAAGTTGCATCTAGAAGAGACTGAAGAAACAATTTAGAATGGCAACAACAACAAATAACTCTAGTCTGTTTCTGTCTCTGTTTCTGTTTCTGTAGTCTGTCTAGTTTAAACAATGAGAGGAGGAATATGACAAAAGGGAGTCAATAGACAGTAATAAATGAGTCAATGGAGGAATGAAAGAGATGGAGACTTGGCTATGCATTACGATATTATTCATAGCTTGGAAGGTATAGGGAGAGAAGGAAGAGGGAGAGGGAGAGAGAGGGAGAGGGAGAGGGAGAGAGAGGGAGAGGGAGAGAGTGAGTGAAAAGTAAAAGATCTGTGAATATGAAATGAGCTGTCCAGTAGACCAACAATATTATTGTAATGAAGATAACCTTCAAGTTTGCGGAAATTGAAAGATACAGGAGATGTGGAAGGAACGATGTTAAAAGGCACATTTAACTCTCCGCTCTGGCAAAACTCTCTCGTGAACAAAGAAAGGGAGAGAGCCGAGAAAGTGTGAAAGGATGCTCTGCATTTAATAATTTATCTAAGCGTGACAAAACAAGTAATGGCTATTTTATAAATAATGATTCAATTGATATTGTCAAAGATCTCTCCAAATCAATCTCCATGTGTTCTATGAAACAAGAGACAAAACGATAATTAAGAGATCGTGAACAAAGTGAATAGATTCTATCGGAAAGGTGTTGAATCATTGGATTATGAAGACTAGAGTGGAGATAGAAGAGGAAGGAGTTCCAGATGAGATAAAAGAACTGAACTTTGAGAGATCGAATAAGGAGAGGGAGAGAAGAAGGAGAGAGAGAGGGAGAGATAAAAGAAAGAGGGAGAGATAGAGAGGAAGAGATGAGATATAGAAGGAGGGAAGAGGAAGATGGGTGTTCAAGTGGATAAGAAGTGACCACTCCTTCAACTCTATCTGCAACTCGCACTCTCCCCTCCCACTCTCTTTCTCTCTCTCCCCCTGTCTCCCTCACTCCCTCTCCCTCTCCATCTACTTCAGAATTCATCAATCACTCTCATACACAAAGGGGGGAGAACACGCGAAGGGCTTCTTCATCTTCAGTAGTGCTTGATAGAGGGGGTGATGAGAGGGGAACATGAGGGAATGGGGTATGTTTCAAAGTCTCCAAAAATAGCTTTTACTTCAAAAGAATCTTGGTTTATCCATTTTAGGTGAGAAAAACATAAAAAAAATATAAAGATAGCAGTCAATTCACTGTTAAAAGGTTAAGTCGGCAATGCTTTCTTTATCTACGAGAGAGCATTTCCAGAGGGGAGCTCGATATGTGTCTTTGAGGAAATGAAATGATCATGAGTGAATCATCAGATCAACCAGGAAACATCCAGAGATTTGAAAAAGATGTCTGAGAGTGCCAATCGTTCTTTATCTATCTCTCTGTCTCTGACTCCACGTCTCGCTCTCTCCCTCTTTCTCTATCTTCCTTCCTCTCCCTCATTTCACTCCTTCCTACAGTGGATTGATTAGCCCCAAATAAGAAGCACAAACAGTACATATTTACGATCTTTAGAGGGGAGATGAGATGAAGGGGGAGAGAGAGGGAGAGAGGGAGGGAGGGAGAGAGAGAAGGATAAAAGTGAATCGGAGGAAGAGACTACAGAGAATGAGAAACAAATCAGATGTTACAAGAAATTGTACGGGTGATTTTGAAACGATGAAAGAATGAGAAAGTCAGCAGAGCAGTTGGCATGAAGCCAATAGTCAGAGATACAGTAAGATAAAAAGATTTTAAAACATATAATTGAGATTGAGGCATTGATGAACTAGAGAACACGATCATAACATCAAACTATGGTAGAGTTAACTAACGATAAACAGAGAAAACCTTCCTCGTTTCACATGAACCACACGAAAGACGGTATTTTTTCGCGAACTGCTCTAAATGATGTAGTGCAATGCATTTATCTTATCAGCACTTTGAGCAGAAGCGTGAGAGTAATTGATACAGTACCACAGTGAATTCTTGACGATCTCTCAATTGAAGTGATAGTTTTGACAATAACAAAGGATTATCAGAAATGACAGTGACCATTGAGCATACAGTAAAGTGTGAGAAGATTAAGGGTAAGTGAGAGAGAGAGGAGGAGAAGGGGAGGGGGGAGGAGGAGGGAGCGAATGGAAGAGAAGGAGAGGGGGAGTGAAGGAGAGGGGAGAGGGAGTTAGAGGGGGAGAGAAGGAGAGGGAAAGAGAGAGGAAGAAAGGGGAGGAAATGGTAGGGATGAAAATAAATAGTGAGGGACACATGTACGAGAGAGGAGTTGAAAGATTAGAGGGATTGAGGGTGGAAAGGTGAGGGAAGGAGATGAGATGGGAAGTGAGAGAGAGGAGAGAGGGGAGGACGAGGAGGAAGGGCAGATGGAGAAGACGAAGAAGGGAGAGAGGGACGTGGAGAGGAAGATAGAAGGCACGAAATGGGAAGAACAAGGGATTGTTTGATTTTTTAATTATATCTGAGAAAACAATCTTCGTCTCAAAACAATTCCGATATCTCTAGGGTTCTTGAAACATATATAAAACGATTCGTTTTCAATTGAGAGTATCATTGATTTGCATAAGCTGCGCAGTTAGAATGAGATAAGAGAATGACAATGTTAGAGGACGGAGAAAATCAGACATCGAGCATTATTCTTGGCACGGAGCCATTTTCACGCTGTGAAAGGCAACCTAGGAGTGTATAGGAAAGAGTTTTCGTCTGAATCAAAGCAAGGTCGAGTCAAATTAATTATGACTTTCAGTCAAGGACAGTAGAGGAAAAGAAATTCATATTGATTAGTCTTGACAGGAGTTGATTTGGACTAAAGTCATCTTAGTATCGGTCTCTTCAAATCACTTATTATTTTTCCGGAAAACGAGTTTTCTATGGAAATCATTTTACTTGGAAAATGCTGTTTTCCGACTAAACTGGAAAACCAGTTTTCCAGTAAAAATATTTCCACTTGACTGTGCATACGGTCACAGAAACATGACTAGTATTTTTTCACGATTTGTAATCTGCCTACGTATCTCTGATCACGTTTAATGATAGTTTCAGGAGCTCAGAACAAAAAAACTAATATTTCATTTCGTATATTCTTTTATTCTCTTTTAAAGAGTATTGTGAGCAAAAGCTTCAAGAGTGTATATTTCAGTTATTGTAACTTCGAGAATGACACCATAAACCAATGCAGTTATCGTAAACTTTATCAAACAAACAACATTGTTCGGAGATTGGGCAATTCAAGAATGACACCAATACACGATGGGGCTGATGGTTTTCTTACGCAACCGGGTTCTGAAGGGCCAGCCACTCCCTTCCCTACTTGTCCTTCTCCCTCTCCCTCTCCCTCTCCCTCTCCCTCTCCCTCTCCCTCTCCCTCTCCCTCTCCCTCTCCCTCTCCCTCTCCCTCTCCCTCTCCCTCTCCCTCTCCCTCTCCCTCTCCCTCTCCCTCTCCCTCTCCCTCTCCCTCCCTCTCCCTCTCCCTCTCCCTCTCCCTCTCCCTCTCTCCCTACCTCTCTCTCTCCCTCTCTCCCTCTCCTCTTCCCTCACCCCCCCCCCCCACGCGTTCTTGAGTCACTACTTGATTTAGTGGCCTCAGGGAACATTATTCAATGGATTCAAGCATGAGATATGGATGTATTGTGGAGGCGAATAGGGAATATATTTAGAGAGGACAGAGAGGGAGAGGAGGAAGGATAGTGAGGGAGAAGGACAAGAAGAGAGAGAATGAGAGAGAGGGCAGTCGGAGGACAAAGATATCGCGAGATAGGATAAATTTAGATTGGAGTTTGATGTTGAATGTGCACGTATTTTGGACTTGTAGAGGTTTCATAAATGAGAAATTCTTCCCTTTACTATCAGAACAATTCGTTAATTTTGGATTAAGTGGATGAGATTGAGGGAACTTAAACGTAATCTAAAAACGGTCCATGTTACTTTGGAAAACATATCTATACAGATATTTATGTATATTCCGAAAAGGGGGGGGGGGATTGATTCCGCCATGTCTCAAGATATGTTTCAATATCTCGATAGATAGTAGAACTACGTTGTAAAGATATTTTTTGAAGTTTTACAAGACACAAAAATATAAAAAAATTAAATGGTGCAATTTCTGTTCGATCGAAAGATATCCTAGACAAAGTTTAACAGAATACGCAGTACGTAGAAAAAGAATATGCGCGAACAACTTTTTGCTCTTTTCTGTCTCTCCCTTTCTCTTCCTCACCCTCTCTTCTCTCTCTCTTTCCCTTTCCTTGTTATGTCTCTCCATCCCGCCTTTCCACTTGTTCTAAACACCCGCAATCTCTTTGTCCGTTATGGATCCATAACCGGAGACCGGAAATTCATCGGTGTCCGTCAAATATAACCGGGACCGGCAAAAAGAGTGATCCCTATTAGAATGTTTGCATCTTCGGACTCGTTGACTAAATGGCGGATATGAGAAATGACGGATGGGAGAGATGATGGAGACAAAGAACATCTGGAGGCAAAATGAGAAGTAGAGGGAGAGGGCGATGAATGGAGAGGAAGAAAGAGGGAGACAAAGAGGGGGAGAGGGAGAGAGGCAGAGGGAGAGGGTGACCGAGGAGAAATTAGCATCTGGCATTAAATTTGTGTGCTAGCGCAAGAGAGAAGAGGACGGGAAAAAGCCATATTTCAGTTTTCGCCTTTTATGTTGGCAAAGTTATGCGTAAGGGTAAAGGTACAGCCCGTTATTGAAAGCACACGAAGTCCTGCGGGTGATCACGGTCACTCACTCGCTATTTCGACGAACATACATAATATAAAATATTTCTTAAAGGCAGCTGGCATCCAAAAAGTTAGATTCGAAATAGTTAAAATAGTTGATCTCATGTTGATAAGCTCAAAGAACTATTCAGAAATATGTATTTGAAAGTTTGAAAAGACGCTCTGGAAAGAAGTTGGATTACTGTAGCCTGCTCCACACCACGGGCGACGTTTCCGAATTACAGTATGCTAACTCCATCGAATAGCTCAAAATAGCCCATTATTGAGTTTAATTCTTCATAATTCCCCACTGTGGATAGAATTATCATAAAAATATTCAATTTCAAGTCGTATCCAAAGAGTTGATGTGGCAATTAGGAAAAGGCTCCCGCTATCTGGAGCAGACTGTAGTTTTTTAACTGCACTGTTCTCCTTACCAGAGAATTCTTATGATATAAGATGTACATATATATTTCAAAACAGAATTTCAAGCTCTTTTATATGAGATCAACTTGTTTTTCGTTTCTCGGTCCCTTTAATCTCTCATGCCCATTTTGCTGACTTTTGCGATTCTTAAATGAATGACTGAATAAGAACTTGAAAAGTAAAGACAACATTAAGAAAGAAACGAGTGAATAGCCAATGGTTCAAAGTGCATGGAAATTCTAACTGAAAATTTTGTAGTAATAATAAAAATTTGTAGGAGTACATAGAAAAGCGAAACTTTTCTGAGATAAGAAATAAATCATCAATGGTCCAGCATGCAGATCAGCCTATTCTTGATAACTTTGTTGAAACTGTAACAAAGAAAGGGTATCATTAGGGTGGTCAGTGTCCAGTGAGTAAACATCAATAGCCTCTAATTGTTCTAAAGAGATGGTGTCAGTTGCTTTGGAAAGTGAGAAAGCAGACCCCTAGCCATTTCTATTTTTAGCTATGATACTGTTTCTTTCTTGGAATATTTTGTAAATGAAACTATTACTGTTTCTGTAAAGTATTGAGCTTATTTGAAAATAGTAAAGTCGCAATATGTGATCGCATACGATCTTTCAGTAAATAGCGTATAATGTACGATATGTAGAGTTTTGTGGAAAAGTTGGACACAGAAGGAGAACCAGGAGATTTTGGATGCATTGGGCTAAAAAAGTCAACATGGCAATACATTCACACATACAGAGGTCGTAAGTGAAACAAAGATGTGAACAGTCGACAGATAGATAGGATGGGACGGACTCAATTAGTGTCCCTATGCTTGATGATGAGTGGTCGTCCCTCTCTCTCACCATCTGCACTCTCTCACTTGTCCATATTCTCTTACGTTCTCTAGCATCCTACACTCTCTCTGTTCCATATACTCTCTGCATCCTGGACACCCCTCTAACTGTCTGGAATCTCTCTTTGTAGAACACTCTCTCTCTCTCTCTCCTCTTTCTCTCTCTCATATCTCTCTCTTTCACTACCACACTCTCGATCGACTGTGTTCTCTCGCCCTCTCTCCTTGTCAGTCTCATCTCTCGTATGCGCGAGAAGAAGCCCCTGATACATGATATATGGATGGTACTTATCGGACGGGAGGGACGGTTGGTGAGGGAGAGGGAGAGTCAGAGAATGAGAGCGAGAGAAGGAGAGGGAGAGACAGAGAGGGAGACTGAGAGAGAGGGAGAGGGGGAGTGGGAGAAAAGGAGAGAGAGAGATGGAGAGGGAGATATATATGGAGAAGGAGAGGGAGAGGAACAGAAGGAGAGGTAGAGGTTGCGGATTCTCCTTAGGGACAGTGCATAATTAATTAGAAGTGATTGGCAGGCTTCAATGGATAAATCGTTGAATAACATGCTATCTTTCCGCACCTCGAGCTAATTTTACCCTCAGCTCTGGCAACGCTCCCACGTAAGCATAGAACGCTAGCGAGTGTGGCCAGAGCGGAGAGTTTCAAATTAGCTCGGGATGTGGAGTTAATACAGTTGTCGGCTGTACCCACACGCGGCCCAATCCCTATTCTAACCAATTGACCAAGTTTTACCTTACTAACACTGTGTTTCGCTGTCATTTCGTCACTCGGTGGAGAGTCTCTCCAGTATTGATTGACTTTCTTTCTCTGCACTCTCTCGCTTCTCCTCTGTCTCTCTCATCACAATCTCTTCTTATCAGAGATGAGTGATTTGTCTGAGTTTCGAGACATGATACTCGATCAGGGTAAGCAGATTGCTGAGCTCACTCAGCTCGTTAGAATCTTAGTTAATCATACTGTAAGAAGTACAGTATCCTCGAGTTCTCTTCAGGCAGCCATGACCAGTGTTATGGGCAATAAGGACACGATTGAGGACAAGATGACCCGGGCAGTGCTTGTCAATTGCCCGGAGGGTGAGTGCGAAGAGGATACGGTAAGTAGCGATCGGAAGCTTATCACTAAGATCCTCGATTCGATCGATAATGCTGATCTGAATCGTGTCAGGGATCAGATTGAATTCTATCGATTCCCTGCCACGGTTCCTGAAGGTCGAAAGACACCTAGGATAATTAAGATTAAGCTTCCCGATGCCAAGATCCGAGCGCTTTTCCTCCAAGAGGCCATCAGGGTGAAGTGCGGTCGTCTATCTGGTTCTAATCGGGCGTTCATTCGCCCAGATTACACCCGAGACCAGCTAGAGGCCGACCGCTCACTCAGAAGACAAGCTGCCGCATTGAATGAAGAGTATGGTATGATTCGTTTCGTGGTAAGAGATTTGCGATTGGTAGAGATTCGTGATCCTAAGAAGTTGCCTTCCGATTGGAAGAAGAGTGAGAGAGATGAGAGTTCAGTACCTGGCCTGTCATTACTTTCCGATTTCATCCAGAGAGAATTCCAGACTACTCAGTCGAGAGGCAGATCAGGTACCAGACGCGGTGCACGCGGAGGACGCGGCGGCTGCACAACCAGAGGAAGGACAACTACGAGTTCCCGTGATAGAAAGAGAGCTAACCTGAACTCTCCACCTGCTCGTGGGACTAAGCAGGGCAAGGTATCCCAGTCCTCTACGCTATCTCCTCTGTCTGAATCTATGCATTCCGCACGCTCCTCTCCTATCCATCATCGTCTAGTTGTTCCTCATAGCTCTCTATTCTCTAACGCTAACGCTTAGGCATCCCCTCTTAGGGCTGCTCATTTATCGTTTATTCCTGTCACATCTGATTTTCCTACTTCTATCTCTCAGCCCTTGTCAAACTGCTCGCAAAATCACTCTAAGTCTATACTCAGTCTATCATGCGCTTTAATCAATACCAGATCTGTTTCGAATAAGCTATCAATGCTTGAGCAGTATGCTAATGATTCGTCTCTTTCTATTCTTTCTCTAACGGAGACTTGGGCCACTTCTTCTACGGTAACTGATGCCATGTTGTCTTTCAATCGATTTACTGTCTATCGTTCTGATAGGTGCTCTTCAACCCGCGGGGGAGGAGTTGCACTTCTCATCGACCAATCAATTCCATCTCTTCTAATAGATGCTCGCTCTTTCTCTACTCATTGCCAAGCCATTGCCTGTAAGATATCTCGTACAGCATCTTCTACAGTAATCCTCTGCGCTGTCTACCGTAGTCCCACTTGTATTATCGATTCTTTTCTTGAGTGCCTAGAATGGCTAAATCAATTGTACCTTAGCAATATCTGTCCAATCATTATAACTGGGGATTTCAACTGTAAGGAAGTAGATTGGCCATCTTTATCCGTTCCTTCTCTTTCCATATCACATCCATCGTCAGCCCTCCTTCACTTCTCTATCTCTTCATCTCTTACACAATTGATTATCGATCCAACTAGAGGCAACCATATCCTTGATCTACTCTTAACTTCTCATCCTTCCATAATATCATCCTCATTTGTAGAAGCTCCTCTTCCATCTTTAGATCATTCTATTGTACGCTTTAGTCTAGCCACCTCTCTCACGAAACCTAAACCATGTAAGCGCCGCAACTATGCAAATGTAGACTGGAACCTTGTAAATTTCGAAATAGACTCGATTGATTGGAATTCCCTATTCTCTAATCACACTGATGCCACCTTAACCTATGCTATTTTTGTAGACACTATATTATCTATTATTGATCGCAACGTACCCTATAGATCGGTATCCAACAAACTCCTTAAATTCTCGCCCAAAGCTCGTAGATTGCTGTCAAAATGTAGGTCTCTATACAGAATGCGCACATCTATAGGTTTATCACCTTATCTCCGCGCTAGTTCCTTTCTTAGAAAGTGCATTAGACAAACCCGTAAGAAAAAAGAAAAATCTCTATTACGATCTCGTAATCTTCGCTCATTCTATGCGTATTCTAGTTCAAAGATCAAAGATCAATCTCTATCGCTTCCTACTCTTGTCTCTCCTGATGGTTCGCATTGCACCACTGACAATTTAAAGGCTAATGAACTGGCTCGTCATTTCTTGCAATCATTTAATAGCAATTCTTATCGTACGCCTGATACTTTCTCGCTCTCTTCTAATAGAACCATTGACTATATAGACATCCATCCCATTACGGTATCTAAACTTTTGCGCTCTTTGCCTGCTCGTAACTCCTCCTCTCCCGATAACATACCATATATATTTCTTAAGCGCACCTCAGACCATATATGTGTCCCTCTTACCATTATTTACAATCGGTTTCTTTTGCACGGATCTTCACCTTCATCTTGGCAAACTGCCAATGTCAGAGGCATATACAAGCGAAAGGGGCCTAAAAACGATGCCTCGTCCTATCGACCAATCTCACTTACGTGTTCTACATCAAAAGTATTTGAAAGGATAGTTGTCGCTGCACTTTGGCAGCATCTAATCGATAATAAACTAGTCTCCCCCTGTCAACATGGTTTTACGCCAAATCGATCTTGTGTTTCTGCCATACTTTCCTCTTTCTCCCATTGGTACCCTGCTTTAGACAAAAACAAGTTCATATCAGTAGCATTCATTGATTTCTCGAAAGCTTTTGATTCAATTCCTATTGATCTACTTCTACATAAATGTTCGCTTTTGGGTATTAAAGGGTCTCTTCTTAATTGGATTCGTTCTTTTCTTACTAATCGATCTCAATCTGTTATTGTAGGGGATACCGTATCCCAGCCTTTCAATGTACTATCAGGAGTTCCCCAGGGTAGTTGTCTCGGTCCACTGCTTTTCTGCATGTACATTAGTGATCTACCACATGTACTCCCATCTACAGTACACTGTGTTATCTATGCAGATGACGTCAAACTTTACTCTATATCTGATACATCCGCCCTCCAAACAGCTCTTTCCGCATTGCAACAATGGTCGTCTCAATGGGGTTTATCTATCTCACTTTCCAAAACAGTTATTATGCGCATTGGAAATAATCATCCAGATATCGACTTCTTGATCAATAACACTCCCCTTCCTGTAGTGAAGCAATTCACTGATCTTGGCGTTACCTATAGTAATACTCTCTGCTTTTCATCTCACATTCTATCCATAGTCTCTAGAGCCAAAGCTAGATGTTCATACATCTACCGTATTTTCTCCTCGAAAAATCCTATCTTGTACGCTCGCATGTTCTCCTTATATGTTAGGCCTATACTAGAGTACGCTTGCGAAATATGGTCTCCACGCGAACAATATCTTATCGACCTCATAGAGAAAGTTCAAAGATCATTTACACGTAGTATATATGCCAAATGCGGTCTTACTCCTACCTCTTATTCGAATCGATTATCACACCTCAACCTTGATCTCCTTGAGCAAAGACGCACCCTTATAGACTTGAGTTTCACTTATAAAGTAGTGCATGGACTAGTTAGTATAGACAATCCCACCTTTCTTTTATCTTCACCCTCTAGAATTTCCCGTAGACACAACTATATTCTTCGTAAACACCCTTGTAGATCCACTCGTTTCTCTCATTTCTTTTCAAACCGTATTGTAAACGTTTGGAACTCTCTTCCCAATAGCTCGATTATATGTCCTAATCCAAAGTCGTTTAGTAATTCAATTAGATCAATTATATGTAGCTCTTCTTCTTAAGTTAACTTTTTCGATTTCCACTACTATACTTATGCTGCCCCGTTGTGGCATAGTAAATTATGTATCCAACCATTTTTCTTGTTTGTGTCCTATGTATTGTTCATTATGTACCAGCATAATAAAGATATTAATCTCGAAGTTAATCTTTGATCTTTGCTTTAACCGTACTTTAATCATCTCTCTCTCTCTCTCTCTCTCTCTCTCTCTCTCTCTCTCTCTCTCTCTCTCTCTCTCTCTCTCTCTGTTCCTTTCTTTGTTGAGTGATCATAGCAGAGAGTGTACATATATGAGATAATGCAGAGAAAGAGAGCATGGAATAGTGAGAGAGTGCAGAGGAATAGACAGACGATCTACTAATCGACTTGCCCCCCCCTCCCCCCGGTTCCCACGTTGGTTCAGACCATTCTTGTTTTCAACCCAACTCGTCCGCTGTATTATCCTTCCTTCTCCTCTCACATGGTCTACCAATCAATCTGACACTGTTTCCCTCCATTATCGATCAATTTCCCGCCGTTTTCAATAACATAACATTTCACCGTGCTTTTCTTCCATTTATTTCATTTGAAATTAGTTTCACCTCATCCCCTCCGTACCTCTTCCTTTTTCTCACTCTCTCCACCCCATCTTCCATAACTATTTATCAATTTGCATATATTATCACTATTTCATTCACGCTACGTTTTTTCATTCTTCTTCACTTCGTTTGTTGTCTTTGGCCATCCCTTGTTCGTAGTCTACTAATTTTGATCTTTGATCTTGACCCACGTCTTCTCACTCTCTATGTAGGATGAATTGAATCTGAGTGATACCCTAGTCATAGCCATGTTACCTCATTGAAATATAGTTGAAACAGGTTGCCATATGACTTCCTCCTTGTGTCAATCTCTGTATAGTGATCAGATATGAGCAGAGATTGTATGAGAGAGTATGGAATAATGAGAGAGTAGATAGGAATATACACTGTTCGTATACGATCTTCGACCTATCACTGTTTCTCTCCAATATAGATTATATCCCGCATTTTTTCACAAGATGACATTTTACCTTTTTTTACATGATTTCAAACAGTGGTTGATAGCTTTTTCTCAATCCAACTCACACGCTCTGTTTCTTACCTTCTCCTTATCCTCTCTCTCTCCCTCTACCTCTCTACCTCTCTCTCCCTCTACCTCTCTACCTCTCTCTCTATTTAAATTATCGATCGACCTTATTGTCATCAATCGATCTCTGATTTCTGCTTTGCCCATTTGCATATATTATCGAAGGCGTTGTCTTGCCCTTCATCATTCCAATTTGCTTATGACACATCGCCATACCATTTTCTCTCATTCTTCTTTATTTCGTTTGCAGTCTTCGGTGGTCTTGCCACCCCTCGGTTCTTTATTTGTATCCATCTAATAATTTCAAATCCATTTCAGATCAATCATGAGAGAAGGCCATCGATGACGTCATCACACGATCTCTCAACGAAGATCATCGAATACGCCAACGATGCTGCCAACGAATCTATCAAAGGTGCGTGGCTGTTACACGTTTTGTCAATACAATGAGAGCGGTCATGGAAAACTTTGTTTTATATGATGTCCTGAATTCGCGAATCTTAATGCAAAGAGCTAGATACTGTCAACATCGTTTCGCGTTTTCCCTGCGATCCTTCTCAAAAGATGTTCGCTCTTAAATTGTCGAATATGATGCTCTGAAGTCGCGAACGTTAATGGAAAGAGATAGTGTGCAAACAGAGGAAAGATATTCTATTTCATGACCTTTGAACACAGCTTTAGATGGAATATGGTTTACCTTTGATAGTCAATTTTAGTGTGAATTTCGCCTTTGCCAACGTCTTAATCCTTAATAGTTTACATAGCCCGAAAAGTTGCCTAATTCTCTGTTCAAATTTTGGGAAAAGAAAAGAAAGGAAGATAACACTTTACTTTTGCACACTCTCTCACCGATGTACTTTTATACTTTTAGTTTTGTCATTTTTGAATAGTAACTTTTTGAAACCAAACGGAAAAAAGAAAACAACAGTACATAAATTATGCTATCTTTCGCTAAGGTGAAATCATTGAAACTATCATAATTTCTTATTTTACGTATTATATTTTACATGCAATCATCTCTGCGTCATCGGCATCAACCTCGACATCATCGCCGCATAACCGTGCTCGATTTGGATGGTCTTCTCGATGAGGAAATATACTCGACGACTGAAGGACACAAAACGACTCATGGATGCTCTGCAGCTGCCGTTTGCAACATTCTCTATAGTGTGGACTTTCCCCGATATGAATAAAGTTTTTGGGTGTGTTCACATTTGCTTTCGGTGTCCCTGCCCGCGAAGTTAAATGGGCGGGGTCGAAATCAGTATATAGATATAAGTCACAAGGAATGGACGAAGTCATTCACATAGATCGTTTGACACATCACATAACAGGGAACCATGGTGTAGTGGATAAGAGGTCGGACGATCAATCTGAGCAGTTGGTCGGCAGAATAGTTCAATTCCCCAAGAGGGTTACAAAAGATATCCATCCTCAATTGTGTTCAACTGTTTTTACTATGTTTCCCTTGATGCTTTTACACTCCCCGTTATCGAACTTCTAGTGTTGCACAGAAGAATAATCTTACATTTTGCATAATTCAATTTAACACCAAATTCATCCAGATCGGATATCCTCCCGTATAATCATTTCGCAGTTACTGTATTCGTGTAGTACGGTATGTCATAGTGAACGTGGAAAGATCATGTGAAACCTCGCTGTATTGATTTTTGTAAATGTTGGTCTTTGATCTTTGGACGTCTGAACTTAAGTGAACACAACTGTTGTTTCAAATAAAGGAGGCAATAAAAGAGATTGATTCTCAGATAGGAAGCGACTCCTTTCCAATGTTAGATCAGTGATAGAGCGGACAAACCATAAGAGAAGATCGATGGGCAGAGACGCAGAGAATCCTCGCGCGCTTACAAAGCCGAATTGAGACCACTGTGAAGACGGGTGGGGGGCGGGGTTAACATCACGAAATGAGAAAAATTGAAAATTAAAATTTTATTTTTAATTAATTTTGTAATTTAATATATACTAATTGAGTAATTTTGGTCAATGCACAATATACTTATTATTCACACTGCAAATTAATTTTTTAAATGTTTATTTCATGAGTTATTCTCGTTCAACATGTAGGTTTTTTTGAGAAAGCAATTTGATGAGACGTCCTGGATACTGTAACATGAGAAGTACTGTAAGTGTAGAGATTTATTAATTTTCATGGGAATTATCGATTGTTACATCAGGAAACTCCAACGACTCAAAAATTGTGGAATTGTAAGATCAATGAAGATCAACGTCAATGTTATGGGACTGTCGGAAGTAAGAGCTTTTGCACATCAGATTCTACTCTTGATTAATGTGTGTAAATGGAAATAAATTTAAAAAACTTCGTTTTGCTTGGGCATGAAGTAATATTCTTATGGTATTAATATAACTGTATTGTATGTTTGAATATTGTTTCTGCCCTTTTCGGAAGCCAAATAAAAGTAAATTTAATATAACTAAAACGTTGTTTGTTCGATATTTGATAGATGAAAATTAAATAAACTAATGTAGGAATGTATAAACATGGATAAACATAGATATTGAAAGTAAATTGAATATATAAATCATTGCAAAAGGCATTTCGAAATATCTTTACCTATTTTATGGTTGAAAAATAGTTAATAATTCATGAGTCACTTTTTCAGGCCTGCATAGCAAAACGAAAGACAAAAATCGCAGAGATATTAATAAAACACATTTTTACTACACCTGAACCCCTACATATTAACCGATATATTGCTCCGCCCCTTTCTACTAGACACTCTCATATATATGCCGATTTTGACTCCTCCCATTTAACTTCGCGGGCTTGGACACCACATTGTAATGTAAACACACCCAAAAGTCTTTATCAATTCTAATATGAAGACCTTCAGATGACGCATCTTCAACGAAACTGCGACGATCATCTAGCTTCTTCTGACGTCCGAGTAGAGAATCCACAATGACGACGATCTTCTTCTCACGTGATGGCACTAAGTACCTCGAAGACATCAGATCGGTGATGAGAAGACAGCGTAATCGACGTAGCCTTGACGGCACATGGAAAATGGCTCTGAAATGTGAGCGAAATTAGGAATGCCCAAACTACAATAACTCTCCTGATGAGTCCATGTTGTGGTGGCATCATATCTTGCTGCTCCAGAGTCCAATCATAGGAGTCGATGACGATCTTCTCAAGAGGACGTTGGTTGACCATGACTTGTCGATCTATAAAATGAATAAGAGATTAGAAGAATAAATTCAATGATTAGATCTTTGTCAATGCTATCATTACTATTGAACAGTTTTTGATCTCTAAAGGTTTCTGTTCCGTTTATTCAGAAGTATCTTTAATACATATTCAATCTGATGCAGTGTTCAAAAGAAGTAGAAATAAAATGTACGATTCTTCACTGATTCTCACGCTTCCCCTCCGCTTAATTTTGCAACTTTAGAACAAGACATAAATCGATAATGCATTGGTACAGTAACATTATATGCTTATGTCGTCACGTAAATTTGCGCAGAATTATGCAAAAAGCCAAGTGGAAAGAATTAAATGACAGAGAGATACTGATTCTTAAATTAACCCAATTGATTTTCCACTTGGGAG
This sequence comes from Parapristionchus giblindavisi, assembly GCA_943737045.1. Lineage (NCBI taxonomy): Eukaryota > Metazoa > Nematoda > Chromadorea > Rhabditida > Diplogasteridae > Parapristionchus > Parapristionchus giblindavisi. The sequence continues at coordinate 35,209 of CALSFV010000470.1, forward strand.
CCCTGTGAACACAACGGCGACACGTACGTACTTCAAAAGTTACGTAGCGGGAAATGTAAATGTAACGATGTATAAACAAAGTTAAAGGTAAGTAGTACCTGACAGAGAGAATTGGATTCCGTGTCCATTATAGTCCAATCCATGAGTGTTATCCAATCCGTCTCGTCTGAAGTTGAGCGTTCGATCGTGGGCCCGAGGTTGGCTTCATCTGACGTTTGTGAATGACTTCATAGACGCAACCGCTCATGAGGGCTGTTGGCTCTGTAAAGAATTCGAATGATTTCTATAGGAGATGGGAGAGACGGGGTAAAGATCACAGATCAACTTGAATTTAGGTAGGAAAGAATTTGGTGGTTCTAGGGAAAGGCAGAGAAAGGGATTGATAAAGAGATGAAGAGGAATAAACAAAGAAAAACAAAGAAAAAAGCATTAGACACGACAGATCAACCAAGACTGAAGAAAGGTATTAATATTATTAATTTAATAACAGGAAGATGATAGAGAGGTAGATGTCGAAAGAGAACGATAGAGGGAGAGAGAAGGATATATCAAAAATTACGAAAACAAGAATAGCAACACGTACTTCCCATGAATTTGGCGGGAGAAATGGAGGGAACAGCGATGCATAAACAATATCGATGACAGATCTTTCCTTTCTTGTACTCTCTCAATTATCCATGACAATGTATGACCATGACAAAAAAAGACAATGTACGCAAACAGGAAGGTAGAGGGATAGAGAGGCAGAGAGAGATAGAGGTAGAGGAAATAAAGATAGAGGGACAAAGATGTAGAGTTACAGAGAGGAAACGTTACAAAGATGAAGTGGGATGGAGGGGAGAGTGGTCGAAAGATGGATACAGAAAAATGCTCAAGCCAATATTGCTCGAAATAACAGGACAGGACGTATAGAGACACGTGTCTCAGTTGAAATTGGCGGGGAAATGACAGAGAGAGGAGGGAATCAATGATAGGTAAGCACTATCGAGGGTAGATCACTCTGATCAAAGGATCATCCTATTGTTATGTGATGATTGTTTGATCAGAGGAGAGAGTGTCCAGACATAAGAGGACAGATAGAGATAGAGACAGAGTAAGAGAGTATGGATAATTGAGAGATTGCAAGGAAGGAAAGATCTGACCTACCATCGACCTACCCATTGTTTATGAATCGCTGTTCCCTCCATTTCTCCCGCCAAATTCATTGGAAGTACGTGTTGCTATTCTTGTTTGCTATACCCTTCCCTCTCCTTTTCTTTCGACATCTACCTCTTTATCATCATTCTGTTATTCCTTTATTCAGTCTTGGTTGATGTGCTGTCGTTTTCAATAGTGTTTAATGCTTTATCTTAAATTTTTCATTTGTTGATTCCTCTTTATCAATCCATTTCTCTACCTTGCCCTAGAACATCCAAATTCTTTCCTACTTGAGTTGATCTTTGATCTTTGCCCCGTCTCTCCCAACGCCTATAGAAATCATTCGAATTCTTTACAGTTCCAACAGCCCTTCTGAGCGGTGGCGTCTACGAAGTTTTCATAACGTCAGATGACAACCTCGGGCCCTCGATCGAACGCTCATGATCAGACGAGGCGGATTGGACAACACTCATGGACTGGACTATGATGGAGGACACGGAATTCGCTACTCTCTGACTGGTACTACTTACATTTAACTTTGTTTATACATCGTTGCATTTTCATTTACCGCCACGTTACTTTTGCAATTCGTACGTGTCGTGTCGGTGTTCATAGGGCGATCCCAAGTGGAAAATCCATTGGTAAGAAGCAGTATCTCTCTGTCATTTAATGCTTTCCACTTGGCATGCCCTATTAACAACTGACGTGACAACTTTTTGCATAATTCTGCGCAAATTTACGTGACACTGCATCAGATTGAATATGTATCAAAGACACTTCTGAATAAACGGAACAGAAACCTTTGATACTTTAGTGAACGTCCTTTTCATCCTTCAATGATCCTCTTTGACAGAGATCAAAAACTGTACAATAGTAATGATAGCATTGACAAAGATCTAATCATTGAATTTATTCTTCTAATCTCTTATTCATTTTATAGATCGACAAGTCATGGTCAACCAACGTCCTCTTCAGAAGATCGTCATCGACTCCTGTGATTGGACTCTGGAGCAGAGACATGATGCCACCATAACTCGGACTCATCAGGAGAGTTATTGTAGTTTGGGCATTCGTAATTTCGCACTAATTTCAGAGCGATTTTCCCTGTGTCGTCAAGGTTACGTCGATTACGATGTCTTCTTATCGACGATCTGATGTCTTCGAGGCACTTGGTCCCATCACGTGAGAAGAAGATCGTCGTCATGGTTGATTATCTACTCGGACGTCAGAAAAAGCGAGATGATCGTCGGAGTTTTGTTGAAGATGCGTCATCTAGCGGTCTTCATCACAGAATTGATAAAGACTTTTGGGTGTGTTTACGTTGCAATGTGGTGTCCAACCCCGCGAAGTTAAATGGGAGGAGTCGAAATCGGCATATATATGAGAGGGTCTAGAAGAAAGGGGCGGAGAAATATATCGGGATATATAGGGGTTAAGTTGTAGTAATGTAGTAAAAAATGTTTTTTTTATTAATATCTCTGCGATTTTTGTCTTTCGTTTTGCTATGCAGGCCTGAAAAAGTGACTCATGAATTATTAACTATTTTTCAACCATAAAATAGGTAAAGATATTTCGAAATGCCTTTTGCAATGATTTATATATTCAATTTACTTTCAATATCTATGTTTATCCATGTTTATACATTCCTACATTAGTTTATTTAATTTTCATCTATCAAATATCGAACAAACAACGTTTTAGTTATATTAAATTTACTTTTATTTGGCTTCCGAAAAGGGCAGAAACAATATTCAAACATACAATACAGTTATATTAATACCATAAGAATATTACTTCATGCCCAAGCAAAACGAAGTTTTTTAAATTTATTTCCATTTACACACATTAATCAAGAGTAGAATCTGATGTGCAAAAGCTCTTACTTCCGACAGTCCCATAACATTGACGTTGATCTTCATTGATCTTACAATTCCACAATTTTTGAGTCGTTGGAGTTTCCTGATGTAACAATCGATAATTCCCATGAAAATTAATAAATCTCTACACTTACAGTACTTCTCATGTTACAGTATCCAGGACGTCTCATCAAATTGCTTTCTCAAAAAAACCTACATGTTGAACGAGAATAACTCATGAAATAAACATTTAAAAAATTAATTTGCAGTGTGAATAATAAGTATATTGTGCATTGACCAAAATTACTCAATTAGTATATATTAAATTACAAAATTAATTAAAAATAAAATTTTAATTTTCAATTTTTCTCATTTCGTGATGTTAACCCCGCCCCCACCCGTCTTCACAGTGGTCTCAATTCGGCTTTGTAAGCGCGCGAGGATTCTCTGCGTCTCTGCCCATCGATCTTCTCTTATGGTTTGTCCGCTCTATCACTGATCTAACATTGGAAAGGAGTCGCTTCCTATCTGAGAATCAATCTCTTTTATTGCCTCCTTTATTTGAAACAACAGTTGTGTTCACTTAAGTTCAGACGTCCAAAGATCAAAGACCAACATTTACAAAAATCAATACAGCGAGGTTTCACATGATCTTTCCACGTTCACTATGACATACCGTACTACACGAATACAGTAACTGCGAAATGATTATACGGGAGGATATCCGATCTGGATGAATTTGGTGTTAAATTGAATTATGCAAAATGTAAGATTATTCTTCTGTGCAACACTAGAAGTTCGATAACGGGGAGTGTAAAAGCATCAAGGGAAACATAGTAAAAACAGTTGAACACAATTGAGGATGGATATCTTTTGTAACCCTCTTGGGGAATTGAACTATTCTGCCGACCAACTGCTCAGATTGATCGTCCGACCTCTTATCCACTACACCATGGGTCCCTGTTATGTGATGTGTCAAACGATCTATGTGAATGACTTCGTCCATTCCTTGTGACTTATATCTATATACTGATGTCCACTCCACCCATTTAACTTCGCGGGCAGGGACACCGCAAAGACATATCAACACACCCAAAAACTTTATTCATATCTGCGAAAAGTCCAAGCTACAGAAAATATCGCCAACGTCAGCAACAGAGCATCCTTGAGTCGTGTAGCATCCTTTAATCGTCGAGAAGATCATCCAAATCGAGCACGGTTATTTTGATGTCGAGGTGGATGCCGATGGCGCAGAGAAGATTACATGTAAAAATATGTAAAATAAGAAATTACGATACTTTCAACGAGTTCACCTTCGTGATTTATCTACTGATCAAAAGAGGCTAAACTAAATATAAAAAAAGTACATCGAGTGGTAAGAGAGTATGCAAAAAGTAGAGTGCTGTCTTCTTTTCTTTTGTTTTAACAAAATATGAACAGAGCATTAGGCAACCTTTCGGGCTCTGCAAACCACTAAGGATTAGGACGTTACAAAGGCTATATTCAAACTAAAATTGACTATCAAAGGTAAACCATATTCCATCTAAAAATGTGTTTAAAAGTCATGAAATTGAATATCTCTCCTCTGTTAACACAATATCTATCACTTTTCATCAAGATTCGCCACTTCAGAAAATCATAGACGTCAATAAAGAGCCATCATCTTTTGAGAATAATCACAGGAAAACAGCGATGTTGAGGAAGAGTGATAAAGTATGGCGATATGAGAGAGCGCGGATAACTAAACATTTTTGCATTTTCAAAGTTTTCCATGACCGCTCTCACTGTATTGACTAAATGTTTAGCTTCCACACACCATTGATAGCTTCGTTGGTAGTCTCATTGGCCTAGTCGATGATCTTCGTTGAGAGATCGCGTGATGACGATGGCCTTCTGTAATGATGGACCTGAAATGGATTTGAAATGATTAGATGGACACCCAATTTGATTGCGAAACTCTCCACTCTGGCATTTTTGTGTTTACTGGAACTGCCAGAGCGGAAAGATGACAACAACTGGAGAATACGAAGATATGCAATAGTTTGAAGTAGACATAGAACAATAAGGAAAAGAGTAAAGGCCAAGAAGGATGCAAAAAGTGAGGATGGCAAGACGATCGAAGACTGCAAACGAAATGAAGAAGAATGAGAGGAGAATGAGAGGAGAGGAATGAATGAACAGGAATGAGAGGCATGATCATGTGTTATAAGCAAATTGGAATGATGAAGGGCTAGACAACGCCTTCGATAACGTATGCAAATTTACAAAACAGAAATCAGAGATCGATTGATGACAATAAGACCGATCGATCATATAAAAAGAGTTAGAGATAGAGAGCTAAAGGGAGAGGGAGGAGAATGATAAGGAAAGATACAGAGCGTACGAGTTCGATTGAGAAAAAGCTCTCAACCAATGTTGGAGCGAGTATCATTTAGAAAAGTAAAATGACATGGTTTAGAAAAAAGGCGGGAAATGATTAATGGAGGGAAACAATGATAGGTCGAAGATCGTACACGAACAGTGTATATTCCTATCTACTCTCTCATTATTCCATACTATCTCTCATACAATCTCTGCTCATATCTGATCACTTCCTACACAGAAATAGACATAAGTTAGCAAATGATTTTCACATGGAGAGAGTCATTTGTCAACCTGTATCAACTGTGTTTCAAGGAGTTTACCCAGACCAATACATCACTCAGAATCAGTTCATCCAACACAGCGAGAAAAAGAGACATAGGAAGTGGGTAAAGATCACAGATCAAAATTAGAAGACGACAAACAAGGGATCGACAAAGACAACTAACGAAGTGAATAAGAATGAAAACACATAACATTAATGCATTATTGATAATATATGCAAATTGGTAAAGAGTTATGGAATTGAAAGGGAGAAAAGAACGTTGAAATGTCGTGTTATTCAAAAAGGCGGGAGATTGATCGATATTATAGGGAAACAATGACAGATCGATTGGAAGATCATGGGAGAGGAGGAGAAGGAAAGAGAGAGACGAGTTGTGTTGAATAACAAGATTGGTCTGAACCAATGTGGGAAACGGTGGAAGTCGATTAGTAGATCATCTGTTTGTTTCTCTGTACTCTCTCACTATTCAGCACTCTCTTACTTTGCATTCTCTCATATATGAACACTCTCTACTCTGATCACACAACAAAGAAAAGAGAGACATAAAACGATAAAAGCAAAGATCAAAGATCAACTTAAAAAAAGGAAACCCAGTATACGAGGGACGACCGAAGTCTGCGAACTGGGAGATAGTGACTGGTATGATACATTGATTTATTGATCGATAGTATATGGTAATCGGATGATCATGATATACCTAAAGATCAATTATCTAAAGATCATCTTTGAAAATGTAATTTATTCAACGTAAGTATTTGTTGGAATTTTTTGTAACCTCTTATTATGAATCGTGCTTTAATAAGAGTTTTAAGCATTCTTGGTATAGCATAAGTTCGTGGTATTGCACACTATTCCATCATATTTAATTTATATTCAGTTTTTCAGGTATGTCTATTACTTTTTGATGCTCGCTGGCATTTTTCTTGTTCGCGGGATGCACCGTTGAAAGGACAATACTCGCGGGGTACCCCGCGTGGAGCAGAACGACATGGGAAGACGGTGTTCCACGTGGTGGACAGCAAAACTCTCGGGGCACGCCCTTTCTAGCCTGTGGGACACACCGTCTTCCCAGAACGCTGCAGGTCAAAACTCGCGGGTACTTGTCTAAAGGTTGTACCACGTGGAGTACACCACGGAATTGAGACGGAGTACCCCCAATACTGCCGGAGTAAGTATTTGATCGTCATAGTCGGTTGAGTTATCTATGTTCTTCTATTATTTTCTTCAGTTGTTAATTATTTTCAAGAAATTTTAACTATAGCTTTTATCGTTTGAATTTTGTTTTGCTTTGCTTGTATTATTCTGGAATTGTTGTGTAGATTTTTAAAATCATACTTTAATTTATTTTGCTCACTAGTAATTATTAATAGCTTCAAGTTCATCTTATTTCGTGATCTTCTGTGTTTCTTCAAGAGTGTTATTAGGTGATATACTATAATTTGTTCCAAACTTGAACAGATTTCATCATATATACTAATATTTCCGTTTCCTGTACAAATGTGACCAAGTTATTATGAATGAGTTCACATACAGATAGATATCACAAATGCAGTCATCTTTTAGTGTTTTATCATTTCCTTTGGTTAATTATAAAAAAATATGAAATCGGCTATTCAAAAGTATAGACGACTAATAAGAAGTTCTATGTATCAGCCGAGGTAGTAAACTATCATTATATTTTTGGCTTTCTTGTCTTCCAATGTAATCTTGTTTGACCAGAACACATCCAAGACTGATGGGTATACCTTGATCTCATAATAAAAGTCACACAACGAGCCTATTTTAATCTTTACGGTCAACTAAATTAATCGTTTGTGCGTGTGTTTATACAAATTATCTCATAAGTGTAAAGATTTGTGGTTACAAGAATTTATAGTTTTAATTATCCTACACCAAGTCCGAGTCTTCCTATTACATTGAACTAGAGGTTCGGAGAGATTTCCGCAAATTTTAATTTGATTTTCTAAGAACTTCCACTTTGTACTTCGATGAGACAATTTTCATGCATAAATGACAATGAGAAGATTTTGAAAATCCTCTTCTGCATAAAATTTTGGAGATTATAATTCTTCATCTTTTGTCATATGTTTCACACCCGGATCGAAAGCGATGGTTTATAAGCAATCACTAGTATTATCCATCCTTTTCGTGCAAAAAAAATTGTTAAAAAAAAACTATTTCTTTCATGTTAGGCATTCTATGCAGTTTCCAATCACATGTTGTGTTAGCGTTGTCTAACAGGTGAAAATGTTCGCTCATTCAAAGAATTTCTCACGAAACAGTGTAAAAGTTTATTATATTTCTAACCCCAAAAAGGTACATTCTTCGATAGTTCAGTGTTTTGTGCCAACATCAACATCAAATGAGTGTAACCAATTAAATTATTCACAAGATCACAACATCTCACAAGGGAACTATCTCAGCTTGCTTTTTTCAAACTGGATGAAATTTTGCATAGACATAGCTGAACATATTATAAGATCAAGTGTGAAGTCTAAAAATTCTGGCAGGCAATAGCCGAGCCAAAAAATTGGTCCAAAGTTTTGACCCATGTTCAGTTAAGTTTCACACGCGTTTCTGTGTTTCTGTGTCAAAACGATTTTCCCATTCATGGTCTGTTCCTTGAAAGGAACAAACAAGTGGAGCGGTGGTGTAGTGGCGAAGTGTCTTCGTTACCTTGGCAACAGTGGTATGTTCGATGCCGCTATGCCGCAAAATTTTTTTGCATTTTTTAAAGAGATGGATAAATGTTCATTTTTCGAATATTATTTATTTATTTATTTATTTATTTATACCATCAAATATAATGAGTAGGGGGATATGTATAAGGGCAGAAGAGAAAGATAAATGGATTTCCGTCGCATAAGGCGATTGAGGTTTTGGAACGGTGGCAGATTTCATGGTAAGGGTTTCAGATACGAATTCAAATACAATTTAAATATTAAAATATTCACTGCATTGATCGTGTCAACTGTGCGAGACCAGATATTATTTTTTTAAACGTAGTTGTATTCAGACGTTTAGGGGACTATTTCTCCATCATCAGTGAAAGTAAACTACCTACAATGAAAAATATGAATAATATGAAAGCCGACAAGTGACTAGATAGGGCAAGAACACAACCGTTGAATTAGATGCAATGAAAGAATGAAAGGAATAAGAATGAGAGAAACATGGACGCTGTGGTTGGAGTGAGGTTTGGGACAGCAGGTCAGATAGATGGAGAGAGAGTGAGAGGAAGAAGTGTGGCTGTGATCAAAGAAGTTGAGCAAGGATAATTGTGAGAGTTATATAGACAGTTCAGCACGATTGTTCTCTTCCTCTCTCTCCCCCTCTATCTGACCTGCCGTCCCAAACCTCACTCCAACCCAAGCGTCCGTTTCTATCGCTCTTGTTCTCTCACTCTCTTTCTTATTCCTTTCATCCTTTCATTTCATCTAATTCAACGGTTGTGTTCTTGCCCTATCTAGTCCACTTGTCGGCTTTCATATTATTCATATTTTTCATTGTAGGTAGTTTACTTTCACTGATGATGGAGAAATAGTCCCCTAAACGTCTGAATACAACTACGTTTAAAAAAATAATATCTGGTCTCGCACAGTTGACACGATCAATGCAGTGAATATTTTAATATTTAAATTGTATTTGAATTCGTACCTGAAACCCTTACCATGAAAACTGCCACCGTTCCAAAACCTAAATCGCCTCATGCGACGGAAATCCATTTATCCCTCTTCTGCCCTTATGCATATCCCCCTACTCATTATATTTGATGGTATAAATAAATAAATAAATAAATAAATAAATAATATTCGAAAAATGAACATTTATCCATCTCTTTAAAAAATGAAAAAAAATTTTGCGGCATAGCGGCATCGAACATACCACTGTTGCCAAGGTAACGAAGACACTTCGCACTACACCACCGCTCCACTTGTTCGATTCTTTCAAGGAACAGACCATGAATGGGAAAATCGTTTTGACACAGAAACACAGAAACGCGTGTGAAACTTAACTGAACATGGGTCAAAACTTTGGACAAATTTTTTGGCTCGGCTATTGCCTGCCAGAATTTTTAGACTTCACACTTGATCTTATAATATGTTCAGCTATGTCTATGCAAAATTTCATCCAGTTTGAAAAAAGCAAGCTGAGATAGTTCCCTTGTCAGTATCATTATCGAAGAGAACATTATTTAACTGCCTAAAATGTTGATTTCTTTGACAATCTTCAATATGATTGATCTACTTGCAAAAGATTAAATCACGTACTAAAATGTTCGCTTTTAGTTTCAGAAGCTAAGTCATGCTTTCAAAAGTATGATTGAGCCCTTGAACGAAGCTAAATTTACACGTACACAAATGATACTTTAAAGATGGAGACTCGCGAATTCTCATTTTCCTGCGCGCTCCTGATTGGGTTCATTGATGTTTCTAGCGATCAATAAGCCCAATCAGAACAAAATGTATAGTTAATAGTTTTGTAGGCAAAATACCATTTGCTGCAGTCTTCACAGTTGGTTCGCGAAATATTCGAGGGATTCCAATTTTAAGTCAGCTGTGTAAGAAGTTTCACTTTGCTCATGATATCTTTTATAAATTACATGCAAATAGCGCTGTAGATAAACAAATGTCCTTCGAAACACCTGTGCAAGAGCCTGCAGAAAGGTGTTTCCTTATTTCAGAGAACTACGTTAATCGCGTGATCACTGACAGAAATACTAATTTCAATATGCTTCTGGAGACTATTCTTCCTGATGCAATTCTTTCTACATTCTACATATACATAATTACCTGTATAGTCTTTACGAGTGATGCTGATTTCAAGGTACGCCAAATGCAGTTTACAACTTATTCTTTTTCTTTTTACTCAGGCACCATTCTACACATTTTTCGTCAGTACAGGTTCGTTAAATAACAGAGTTGAGCAATTTGGGAAAAACATGTTCTATGTAACAGTACAATTTCAATGCATATTGGGAAACACCTAATTGTGAGAAAAGACTACACCAGCTCGATTCAAACTCGAATAATTTCGCGTCCTTCTTCAGATGCACATTTCAGGAATTTGCGGCATTCTTACAGTTGTAACATCAGTGATATTATCAAATACAATATCCCCAGTGGAAAACGGATGGATCGTTAAGTCCCTATGGGTAACCAATATGCGACCAGTTTTTTATCATGAAGTTGCTATTGAGATGATAAATAGCGTCGGTGCACAGGGATCAACATTTGGCAAATCCGTTATCACAATTCATCGATACCTCGTCCTTCGTAGTGCTGACTTGATTGAAAATGTGTGTGACTTGTAATATTTATACTGCCAATTTATTGTAATTATAAAATTGTTACAATATTCAGTTATGGTCAAGGAGAACTATTCGTCTAATTCTCGCTTTACAATTTATTCTTCCAACATTGGCCAATGTTCCTTATTTGTTTCTACATTACAATTTGGTTGAAATGAACGGTAAAATGTACATACGTGCATTCCAAAAAGATGAAATGGAGGTAATTTTTTTAAAAATTTAATGGATAGAAGTTTACATCTCTGGAGTTTCGGAAGTACAATAGATGGGAAGAAACAAATAAAAAGTAATAATACAAGACCGAAATATTATGTTTGAGTTGTAGAATGAATGATTCGCAATTATTTAGGAAATTCGATGTTTGAAAAATTTTACATTTTAGAATATGAAACTGGTCTCAATCTGTACATATGTCGTCTATATCATTCTGAGTATATCATTTACATTTATGACTGCTCGCGCTTTTCAACGAATAATTACCCTTACTCAGGTAATATTAGGTTGCAACATAAGTCACCTACTTATTTTCAACAATTTTCACATGGTTTTTTTTTTCATTTGAATAATAAAATTATACTTTACAAAAGAATTCAGGTGTTCACAGGTGTTGTCAGTTGCAGATTTGCAATACATTTAAATATTTTAATACATTTAAATATTTTTACTTTCCTATATTCTTACATATCACTAAATTTGCAGGGTAATTCCAACTTGGCATTGTATAAACAGCAACGGAATATGTTAATCATTGTTTCGGTGTGCACGATAAGTCATTTTCTCAAAGCAATTCATCAGGTTTCCATTTCACTTCGCACATTTCATTTAATTTCATTTCACAAATTTCGTTCCTTGAATGAACAGAATCATAAAAAATTTCAGTTTGTGTGGTACCTTGCAACCGTTTTTGATGATAAATCCGTCATCGACACAGTAGTTCCAATGGTAAATATTTTATGAGATTTGCTAACAGTGCCAAGAAAAGTTTCATTACATAGATACATCCAAACATTCATTTAATTTTATTTCACCTGATATTTCCTCAAACAAAACAGTGTAACAATTACAGTATGCTTATGTGAACGGTCTTGCCGTGTATGGTGCACCAATCGTTCTAATATTATGTTCTTATCGCATGCGCACAATACTATTGGGAAAGCGAAAGCTATTACCGATGTGGGTGGAGATGAGTTTGCTTATATAAAATGTTTAAAGGGTGCGAAACCTCTCTCAATGGTCTCTTCGACGCGCAATGCTCTCTCGTTGTTAGAGAACAGATGAATAGTGTGCGCAATAAAGAGGCCATTGACAGAGGCGACGCTCCCTTTAATATGTAATGATAATAGATAAAAATTTATTCGTTGTACTAGAGATGAAGTTTTAGGGTTTGTAAATGTCATATGTTTTTTTCTTTTTCGAATGTTAACAATGTTTTTCTTCAGAACCAACTCAATTGGTACATCCCACTAGGAAGGAATTTTCGAGTTCATCCGAAGATCACACTTGTTCGAATTTTCGCTGCATAAATATTAGTAAATTAAATGTGAATCTTATCATGAAAAATCATGCAAATGTACTCTATTAATAAAACATGTATAATATAGAAAAGTTAATGTTTAGCTGTTTCGGCCAGGGATTCTATTGATGTAATCATACTCAACGGTGTTTCCCATCTTCATTAGCACCAGTATGGTTATCAAAAATATTGTATAATTGTTAAAATATGATTCTATGTAAGCACGTTTCTATGAAAATACGATTATCATAAATCACCTATGCTTTTTCCAAACGTGCAACTTAAATTCTTCCTTTTTTTGTTGTTTTTTTTTGCGAAAATAATGTGACGAAATTTGTGTACTTTTGTAAACCGAAAAATAGTCGATTTTTATCAGGCATCGGATATAAATATGCTCACTCCTTGTTTTCATTCAATTGTACCATGCAGGAGACGGATACGAAAATATTCGCGGAAGTCTACCTTCAAAAACAAATTGTATATTTTTGAGGCAATCTGGGCTGTTATCTGCTGAAGTGGAATGAACAGATCTATATATTCTCGTGGGCAACGTTTGTAGCATTTCAAAAGATAGCTCAAAATATTTTAAATCTTTTCCTCACACTCTATCATTTTTAAGCGGGCCTGTGAAGGAGTGTTGTAAAATAGGAGATAGACAACTAATCATCTATGAAATATATCCGCTCACAATTACTTTTTTAAGTACATTTACTTTAATGGCTTCGCTTGTATTAGTTAGAACCATCACACCGCCGAAATGATCTAAGATAACTAAGATAACTCCTTCATTAGTGAAATTGAAAATAATTTTTTTTCGATTAGTATAGTCAATGTTCTTTAAAGAATGGGATCTTCGAGTTTTTCATGACTAAACTGACCAGGCAGGACACTAGATTTTTCCCTTCCCTGAATACAAAAACTATTTTCTCTAAAATTTGAGGTGCCCCGGAAAACCGTAATCCGAACTAAAAGAACATTGTTGCTCCAAGGAAATGACAGGGAAATCGCGTTTTTTCGAAGTTGAAATATAAATATAAAAAAAATGCAATCGGTATTCGAACCCGCATTGCTCGGCTACAAGCGATGACTAGTATGACTAGTAAATATCACGGGTCTCCTGTAAAAGTGTAGCAAACACGTACGGCTCTGTCACTAGGAAAAATTTTTTGTCACCGATTTCGATGAAAGTCGGTCAGTGGGTGTGGTTGGGGGTCATGAGAAGGCCTAGCCACTTGAATTGGCTAAAATTGCAGATTATCGATTTTTTTTATCTACCCTGAAAATGATCATAACTCGGTTCATTTTTATCGTACATCGAGCTGACAGGTGTCATTCGAACCGCATTCGAATGCTCTTCAAAAAAGTTGCTTATTACCCGTTCGCTGCTAAGTCGTCTTCAGGGCGAAAAACGCGAAAAGCAGATTATTTTACCAAAAAGGTGACCTGTTCTCGAAAATTTTCTCTTGAGATCATCCGTATTATTGCAAAAATTATGTCTTCAAACCACGCACAAAATAACTATCTAGTTCATTGCCCGTATCTCTTGGCCCTCAGGGTCGATTACTAGATAGCTCATGGACTTAGTCGATTTTTTATCACTTTCCGTTTTTTGATCGTATCTCACTTCAAAGTTGTCCAAATACCTTTTCAAAAAAATACAAATGATTCTCTCGAAAAGTAGATTAAAAAGTTTACTATTGTCTAAATTGCTATATCAAGCCGTTTTTGAGTTATCAAAGAAAATTGCTCCAATTTCGTGTTTTCACCGCTTCATGTGTTGAACAGAGAATTCAATCAATTAGACAAATATGTTTACTTCACATTGGAAACTGAAATATAAATGAGCAAACATTGTGCAGATATCAACACCGCTGGTCAAATATGAGGGTAGTTGATAAGTCCTTTCCTCCGTCACTAGAACCTCGAGCGTCACTGGTATAGAGGAGAGCACAAGATCAGACCCGAGAGAGTGTCCATAATGGAGTTCTCCCTTGGACTGTACAAGAGAATGCTCGAGGAGGTTCAGCAAGGTTTCGGAATCGTCCCCCTATCGAAATCGTTCAAGGACTACATGCATGCACCAAAGCATCCGCGGTGAAAACACGAAATTGGAGCAATTTTCTTTGATAACTCAAAAACGGCTTGATATAGCAATTTAGACAATAGTAAACTTTTTAATCTACTTTTCGAGAGAATCATTTGTATTTTTTTGAAAAGATAATTGGACAACTTTGAAGTGAGATACGATCAAAAAACGGAAAGTGATCTAAAATCGACTAAGTCCATGAGCTATCTAGTAATCGAGGGCCAAGAGATACGGGCAATGAACTAGATAGTTATTTTGTGCGTGGTTTGAAGACATATTTTTTGCAATAATACGGATGATCTCAAGAGAAAATTTTCGAGAACAGGTCACCTTTTTGGTAAAATAATCTGCTTTTCGCGTTTTTCGCCCTGAAGACGACTTAGCAGCGAACGGGTAATAAGCAACTTTTTTGAAGAGCATTCGAATGTGGTTCGAATGACACCTGTCAGGTCGATGTAAGATAAAAATGAACCGAGTTATGATCATTTTCAGGGTAGATCACAAAAAATCGATAATCTGCAATTTTGGCCAATTCAAGTGGCTAAGCCTTCTCATGACCCCCAACCACATCCACTGACCGACTTTCATCGAAATCGGTGACAAAAAATTTTTCCTAGTGGCAGGCGTTGCTACACTTTTACCGGAGACCCGTGATATAGGCTATACTTTCTCTCGAATCAATCAAAAACAGAATGGTTCATGCCATACTTTTTCGGTACCATCGCCTTCCATTTTTTATATAGTGGGTTAATTCTCGAAATAGGGTGGGATAATTTACAAAATTCGTTATTTCAGCTTAAAAATCGACATTTTTTAACTTTCTTTCTCATCGAGTGGCCTAAAATGGCCCTTATATAGTGGGTCAATCCTCGCATTTCGAGGATATGGCAATGTATGGTTCATATTCTTCATGATGGTAGCGCACCCCATATCTCTTAGTTCCCCTTCTTTAATTACGAACAAATTTGCTTCTCTGGTTTCACATGAATTTGGTTTGTTTCTACGAAACAACACATGACAATATCCGAAATATAAATATAATATATTAGGTTGTAACATAAGTTCCTTTGGATTTGAGTATGATGTGTTTACACTTCTGTTCCTCGCTTCGTTTTGAACGGAGCTCTCGGTACTGGTGCATATAACTAACTAGTGTCCCCCTCTACATAACCCACAATATCATAGATTGAGACGTCCATTTAATGATTAGTATGTCTCGCCTTTTTGCTTAAATTGAAAATCAAGTTTTAAAGTCCAATTTGTTCTCGGCTCTCTCTCGCATGGATTTAACAAAAATCAATCACCAACTAGGTTAGGTGTACCACACATATGTACCCTCCACCCACACGCTGACTAATTGCTAACATAAATTTACAATCGGAAATTATATTATGAAAAAGAGGAATGGTCACGGCCGAATGGTACCGTCATTTGAGATGCGGTTTTCGTCTTAAAGGAGAGCGACCAATTTGATACCCCTCCTTTAATGTTTGCCACACTTTGATCATCCACACCCACTATTTTGCTAGAATTAAGTAAGCTTGAAAAACTGAAAAAGTTGTGAATACCAATAGTGGTCATTTGACGCAAATTTGAATAAAATCGCGGATTGGGACCTCTACCTCTTTTATTTTTCTTAAAAGAACAAGCGCAAGAGTTGACAATATGGTAGCTTGATTGAAGAGATGGGTCATTCGCAATAATAGTGTGCATATTAGCCAGTGAATTTGAAAAGCAGAGAAACTAGAATCGACCACTAAGCCTGAAAAGATCAGAAAATGGAGATGCTCTATGTTCAAAGAAGTTTGAAAGGAGCCAATGAATTGCATGCGTCTAGTTGAGGTCACTGTTATAATCGGGGACCCCTAGGGTTGCCGTTGCGTAAGCGTTATCGTATTTACCGGGCCCTCTTCCCATCTCTTGCCACTTTCTCGTCATTTCCCGCAATAGAGAAGAGAGACTGCCAAGATAGCGTAATTCCCGCTAAACTAGCGGGAATTACGCTATCTCTCGCCCCCCCCCTTCCCCTCTCCTTACTCTCTGTTCACACCACCCGCCTCGCCCTATTTGAGGCACGTTTGAAGATATATCTAATTCCCCTCACATCTGAGAGCTTTGCAGTCAACAGCAAAGTTGTAGCTCACATCGATCCGGTTCTGATTATTTTTTGGCTGAGACGATACGATCAAAACAAACATAATGACAATCGTTGTAATTTTTCAGAGGAAAATCGAAACGGTAAGAGTTCAAAATATGTTTTGGTATGGACAGTTGAATTTCTCTCAATGATCACAGGAATCCGATTAGCATTTGAATACTGATTATCCATGTTATTCCATCTATTTTCCATTTCAATAATTCATTACCTCATTGTCAAGAGGGACATTGTTCACCTCTCATTATCATGTCTTCCACTCTCGTCGCTAGTTGTGAGATTCTTTATATCAGATAAATTACACTTCGCATACACATACACAATACAAATCATAGATAATACTACATTAAGACCGTGAAAAATGGTAAAAAAGGAAATGCTGTTTAGCAAATGTTTTCACAATTTGCCACAAATGTTTCATTTTTTTTCGTTTAAATTCAATAAAAATAGTTTTTTTTTGATTTTTTTCTTGGTTTAAAAATTTAAAACAATCAAAAGAAAATCCTTTTGATGAGAGATCGATTTCCATTTAAAATATATTCTTGGGATGACGAGCACAAGGCTGATTCATCTACTGGAACAGTCTGGGATACTGTATACGATGATTACTTACGAAGTGTAATTTATCTGATATAAAGAATCTCGCAACCAGCGATGAGAGTGGAAGACATGATAGTGAGAGAACAATGTGAACAATGCCCCTCTTGAGATAACGAATCGTTGAAATGGGAAATAGAGGGAATAACAATATTCAAATGCAAATCTAATTCCTCTGATCATTGAGTGAAATTCAACTCTTGCAAAAACATATTTTGAACGCTTATCGTTTCGATTTCTCTCTGAAAAAGTAGAACGATTGTCATTATGTTTGTTTTGATCGTATCGTCTCAGCCAAAAAATAATCAGAACCGGATCCATGTGAGCTACAACTTTGCTGTTGACTGCAAAGCTCTCAGATGTGAGGGGAATTAGATATCTCTTCAAACGTGCCTCAAATAGGGCGAGGGGGTGGTATGAACAGAGAGTAAGGAGAGGGGAAGGGGGGGGGGGGCGAGAGATAGCGTAATTCCCGCTAGTTTGCGGCAATTACGCTATCTTTGGCAGTGGTGCGTCTAATCACGAAGTTAGGAAGGGAGAGAGTGCCTCTCACGGGCGATTGCTAGAGAGAAGGGAAGGGGCGGGAATAGATTGCGTAGTCTTCGCTACCGTTCCTGCAACCCTAGGGACCCCTATTGTAAACAACTACAAGATTTGAAGCCATAGCTCATATCGCCGCAGTCACAGCGGTGTTAAGTGTCTTTTTCGTCACGGCTCCGCTCGCACTGACCAAGTGAAATCCGTTAAATAAAGACAGTCAAATTTTTCTCTCATATACTACCTGTCCTGTCTTACTATCCGGGCCTTACTCTCTCGGGTTGCGCCTTTACTTAAGGCCTCCCACTTACTTTAGTAAATGAAAAGTTTAAGAACAAAGAAGATGTCGAAACGTGGTTGGCCTCACAGTTTGCACAATAACCCAAGTTGTACCAAAAGTGGAGAGCCCACGGTGTGGCTGGATTATAGCAGGGACCCATCGGCTACAACAGCAAATATATCCATCCGCCGTGTTGTCGATAACCAGAGATAATTTTATTTCAATGTTCACCTCATAATCCAAAGGAACTTATGTTACAACCTAATATATTTCGCGTTTCTTGACTAGTAAAACAACTTGCAAACAATTATTTGCAGTTATTCTAGATTTTGTTTTAATCATCTTTTTTATACATTTGCGTACATTTTTTTATTTCCACGCTTGCAGCACGAAAGTCAAAGATAATTATAATCATAAACTCTGATTGCGATGTGTTATACGTGAACTACTCCTTCACGATCTCCATAAAATGTTTTTATTTCTATTCTTCGCTTTAACGAACAAGTCCAATTTGACTCTAGCCTCGACTATGATGGCGTGACCCCTGTTTGTCATTGGATTTCACAATTTGCCACAAATGTTTCATTTTTTTTCGTTTAAATTCAATAAAAATAGTTTTTTTTTGATTTTTTTCTTGGTTTAAAAATTTAAAACAATCAAAAGAAAATCCTTTTGATGAGAGATCGATTTCCATTTAAAATATATTCTTGGGATGACGAGCACAAGGCTGATTCATCTACTGGAACAGTCTGGGATACTGTATACGATGATTACTTACGAAGTGTAATTTATCTGATATAAAGAATCTCGCAACCAGCGATGAGAGTGGAAGACATGATAGTGAGAGAACAATGTGAACAATGCCCCTCTTGAGATAACGAATCGTTGAAATGGGAAATAGAGGGAATAACAATATTCAAATGCAAATCTAATTCCTCTGATCATTGAGTGAAATTCAACTCTTGCAAAAACATATTTTGAACGCTTATCGTTTCGATTTCTCTCTGAAAAAGTAGAACGATTGTCATTATGTTTGTTTTGATCGTATCGTCTCAGCCAAAAAATAATCAGAACCGGATCCATGTGAGCTACAACTTTGCTGTTGACTGCAAAGCTCTCAGATGTGAGGGGAATTAGATATCTCTTCAAACGTGCCTCAAATAGGGCGAGGGGGTGGTATGAACAGAGAGTAAGGAGAGGGGAAGGGGGGGGGGGGGGCGAGAGATAGCGTAATTCCCGCTAGTTTGCGGCAATTACGCTATCTTTGGCAGTGGTGCGTCTAATCACGAAGTTAGGAAGGGAGAGAGTGCCTCTCACGGGCGATTGCTAGAGAGAAGGGAAGGGGCGGGAATAGATTGCGTAGTCTTCGCTACCGTTCCTGCAACCCTAGGGACCCCTATTGTAAACAACTACAAGATTTGAAGCCATAGCTCATATCGCCGCAGTCACAGCGGTGTTAAGTGTCTTTTTCGTCACGGCTCCGCTCGCACTGACCAAGTGAAATCCGTTAAATAAAGACAGTCAAATTTTTCTCTCATATACTACCTGTCCTGTCTTACTATCCGGGCCTTACTCTCTCGGGTTGCGCCTTTACTTAAGGCCTCCCACTTACTTTAGTAAATGAAAAGTTTAAGAACAAAGAAGATGTCGAAACGTGGTTGGCCTCACAGTTTGCACAATAACCCAAGTTGTACCAAAAGTGGAGAGCCCACGGTGTGGCTGGATTATAGCAGGGACCCATCGGCTACAACAGCAAATATATCCATCCGCCGTGTTGTCGATAACCAGAGATAATTTTATTTCAATGTTCACCTCATAATCCAAAGGAACTTATGTTACAACCTAATATATTTCGCGTTTCTTGACTAGTAAAACAACTTGCAAACAATTATTTGCAGTTATTCTAGATTTTGTTTTAATCATCTTTTTTATACATTTGCGTACATTTTTTTATTTCCACGCTTGCAGCACGAAAGTCAAAGATAATTATAATCATAAACTCTGATTGCGATGTGTTATACGTGAACTACTCCTTCACGATCTCCATAAAATGTTTTTATTTCTATTCTTCGCTTTAACGAACAAGTCCAATTTGACTCTAGCCTCGACTATGATGGCGTGACCCCTGTTTGTCATTGGAGCTCATTATCCATATGAAAGATTTCAAATGTGTGATTTATTTTAGGACAGCATGGCTAGTACATTCAGTATGATACTAGAACAGATTCCGGATATAATCTTGACTATTATCTATATCTATATGATCATTCGCGTACAATTCGCCCGAGACTCTTATTTCAAAAGTCCTTTCTATATTTTCTTCGTCAGTACAGGTATTCTTTTCCATAACCTTATCTTCTTGAAGTTGGTTGATTTCATTCTTCGAAATATCCTTACCTCAGGCACTTGTGGTGTAAGTACCACAATAGGGTATACGGTAGGCGCAAAGATAATCTACACCGATGAAAACAGTTGGATCTTCACGACTGGTTATGTAAGCGTCACAACATGTTGTTAATTGATTAGCATACAACTTTTTATGAAATATTTTTACTGTTTCATTTCAAAATTTAGCAGTAGATAATATTATCATTATAGTATCAGTGGTCCATAAAATGTTTAAAAAAATTTGTTTGATTTTTATCGAAAGTTTATTTTTTTTAAATTTCATCCTGTTTTTTTTTTCAAGCATTTGCATAACATACTATGTTGGCAGTGTCTCAATCATGGCGGTGCTTTCGGATCAAGTATCGGAAAGCTGATCATTGCAATACATCGTTATCTCGTTTTGAGAAGTGTTAACTGCTCTGAAAATGTTCGTAATTTATACAGTTTTGATTCTTTGATATCTAAATAGAACACACATGTACATACATCGACCTTATTATGAATATTTGTATAGTAATTTTTTTCACTGATGTCACCCTTCGTATATTTTACACGTCGTTAATATAAATAACTGAGTATTTTATGAATACAATACGACATCAGGGAAGAATTAATAAATAATTTAAAATAGCAAATTATAGCAATGGTCCAAATTCACTGTTCGAGTCATCTTGGCTATCCAAATGATCCCTGCCACCATTGTTGGTTCATCTGTCATATTCGCTGGATTTAAGTTAGTATCATATTATTGTTTAAATGTTTTAACAAAACGAATTCGATTACTCGTCTGTATAGGTATCCATGAAAGTTGGCATACCGTTTGCCGGCAAATGTGACGTCACAACCCTAGGTGGAGGCCTTTCCCAGAGATCCTCTCCTACGCTTGTGAAGTCACGTTTGCCGGCAAACGGTTTGCCAACGTTCATGTATACGACCTCTGGTCACATTACATATTTCGTTTTGTATGCAAAATTTTTGATGTGGCTCTTATTTTTATGTTTAGATACACCAACGTTTACGGTTACAAAACGATATCAAATCTTACTGATGATTGGACTCTTGTCAGTTTAAACAAAATATTTTGATAGTAAAAATATTCTAAATATGTTTTTAAAATATTATAATAATAATTTATCGTTTCTTGGACAATAGAAAATTAGTTCAGGTTATTAAGCTATTCAACATAAGCGTTTATATAATCTTCATAATATCTAGTATCATTTTCTCATATCTGACATCGAGAGCTTTCACAAAAATGGCACGACTGGTACAGGTTTGAATATCTATTCATAGTCACTGCTACATTACATACTTCAATGCGTCATGTTTGGAAATGTTCACAAATTTCACGTATAGAAATTTACTTACAGAGTGACATGGGATCTACTCTCATGAAACAACAAAGACAATTCTTATTTGTAGTCGCTTTCTGCGTGATCAGTCATTTATTAAAAGCTATTCATCAGGTACACCATATTCATTAGCATTATAATATTTTCCCCAGCATATCAGCCTACTAATTGTAAAGCCCGAGACCCACATTTCCCACTTTCGACGGAGATCCTTACAAAACAAATATTTTCCAAATACTATATAGCCTATTTAAATATGTGCATTCTCTAGGATTAAAGTTGATTGATTGATTTATATCATAGATTATTCTACTTCAGTTTATTTTCTAGGATAAAGCATTGTGAGAATTTGATTATGAATTATCGATCGAAAAAACATTGACATTAATAAATATCACGTATTTGTACCTTCATTGTTTTTTTTTATCTTTAATCCTTATTGTTCTGATTTGTTCCTAAATTTAAGGCACTGTGGGCGCTTTCAACTGCTACAGAATGGACATGGCTGTACAATATAATTTTTCCGATGGTGGGATTTATTTAAAAGAATCATTTATTAAATATTTAAAAATAATAGATATTTTTCTAGTACCCTTATGTCAATGGAATTGCAACCTATACTTCTCCGATCACTATGCTTATATTCACTCCACGAGTTCGATCTCTTATGTTATGTAGACGAAATCAGGAAGAAGTCACATCGATTAGAATGACTGTCTCATTACATAAACAATCCGTATTTGGAAATCATTAAAGTCTCAACCTCGAGCTAAAACGAAGAAAGCGGAAGAACATTGCCAAAGTTTCAAGATATCAAGGGGCGTTCCTTTAAGAACATAGTATTGTGCATGTGAATTTCTTTTCAACAAAGAGAAGATACCAAGCATTCTGATTTCCTTTATTCAGCTAAGTACAAACATTAAATTACTATTAAAATGTGCTTACTATCACACTTTTCTTTTTGTTTTGTTTTGTGAAAAATATGTTTCTGACGTAGTCCCTGTGAAGTTTCGCTTCATGTGCATAAGCTATGACTATTGGTTCAGAAAACTCTCGATTCAAACCTCTCTAAACTTCTTTGACATCGTCATGTATATCATTAAATTAGAGGCTGAAGAAGCAATTGTGAGAAGAGTTAGGAGGCTCACTGAAAAGATCTCATATACATGATATCGGAGATATCAGATATGAGATATTTGATATCAGAGATCTATCGTTGCAAAAGAGTCTGACCTAGTTTATAAACAACCTTAAGTCGAAATGCATCAGATAATAATGCAGTGAAAACGCAAAGAATAGCTGGAAATAACACAAATTTTTAATAGCAGGGCAAATTTCGCAAACCTGATGGAATTTCCGAGAAAAGTGTCATAGAAGCGACCCATAGAAGTAATTTAGTCGTCCTCTCAATACTTTCAGTCTTTTCCGAATGCTTTTCCACCACACTCATACGATGTTTTATCATCTAAAAATGAGAACTTCGTTTATTTAAATAGGGAAAAATATACCGATTTCAACTCCTTCTGCAATATTATTGTCAGAATAGTTAGGAGTAGACATGGTAGCGCGTAGTGGATTACTCCAGTGCTCCAGAAGACTATTCTCAGCAACTTGAAGAGAATAATCGTAAGAATAATTTACGCTTTCGAATTTACCAAACAGTTATTGAGAAACGTCGCTTCGGTAACAGTCATGACGTATACTAGAGATGAATCTTCGCTGAAAACTAGGATTTATAAATACAACAAATCTGCATATGCCTCGATCGATCCCTTCATGTCAGCCTGTTTTCATGTTATGTATAAAGCTCTCTCTGTGATTTTCAGTGTATACACCATTTATTCGTATTTGATTTCACGTTTTCATCTTTCTATGTATTTGTCACATAAGTGCTCTCTCTGTAAGAAATGAGAAAAAATATAATATGATGGTACAAGAATATTCCTCACCTCACAACATTGCATATGAGTCTCCAATCATATTGTCGTATTGTCTGTGCTAACGAAAATGGAATTATTTCAATGAGAATTAATACAAAAACTAGAAAACAATATCCGGCCATGTTTCGATAACTTGGCTACGTATTGATATGATTCGAACAGACGTCAGAACAACTGAAAAAAAAATAATATGAATCCAAAAATATCAGTTTTTTAAATGTTTAAAATGACCTTCTTATAAAAACAACTGATATTTCGACAAAAAGAAAAGATTCCTCCAAATCTTTTTGCGAGGTATTTATTATAGAATTAAAACTGTCCGAACAATACAAATTCCGCTCTTTGCCGCGCAATACTCTGACTCCGCCTACTTCTTCGCGCGACATTCCATTTTCGCTTAGTTTATTGAATCCTATGGAAATTTAGCGTCATTTCATTCGGCTTTCAGCAAAAATAAAATTATATGCATTTAAAAAAAACGTTCAGAAAAACCTCCCGAAATTTGGCGAAAATTTTGGAGTGCATTTTTCTCTACGGTGGAGAAGTTTACTATATTCGGCATTTGCGTGGTGTGTGCAAAACTTTTGTAATTCTATAATATATCATTCATTCTATTTTTCCTTATGACTTTTTTATCTGGTGATGCATTTGAAAAAATTGTTTACCAGAGTGGGATCATACCTGCAAGCCACGGTGTGAAGGAGTGAAATATAATAGAACAATGTGATCCAATCAACTGATATATGGCGAATGAAAGGGTTAATAACTCTTTCCTGAATAGTTCTTTTAGTTCACATTAAATATTTTAAATTTGTATTTTATTTTTATTTTTGGTGAATGCAGTGAATGCGGTGAATCTAGCGATCAATAAAGTGAATCAGCATAAAATAAGGAGTGTACATCAGGTAGAATTTCCTTTGCTAACTTTCCGTATACACAGCTTGTTCACGAAAATATTCTAGGGACTCCTTTTATAAATAATTTAATTAAATTACGACCAATGAATTATAATACTTACTTGCAATTTGTCGGAGTCACAACAACTTTTGTAGCTACGAGATTGAAACTAAACAATATCGATTGATTTATTGCCATCATCACAAAAATTATATTGATGGAGAACGGAGACATTTTCTAAATTAAAAATAAAGTTTTTATAATGAATCGTCGTTCCCTGACCTTGTAAGAAGAAATACACTGATTCCATTTGCAATGAAACTTATTGGTCCAAAAATAATGATTACGATGTAAGCGACTTGATCAGCATATCCAGAAAGACTCCTGAGAAGAAATTTCAATCAATCGATAAATCAATAAATCAAACGAACGCTAGGATATCATAGATTACACTTTCCTCAGGAATTTGAAACGACGACGATGTACATATTTGTTCCATCAAAGACTCATCGAATTCATGCTAATCTTTAGTTGTAGATTATAGCGTAAGTGAGTTTGCGAGGTATCATTAGCAACTTCAAACTATGAATCATAAGAGACCATGGTACAAGATATCCTATGTAATGTAAGAGGAATTGGTTTTGCAACCAAACTATTAGGTTGTAACATAAGTTCCTTTCAATTTGAGTATGATGTGTTTACACTTTTGTTTCTCGCTTCGTTTTGAACGGAGCTTTCTGCACTGGTGCATATCACTAACTAGTGTCCCACTCTACATAACCAACATAATCATCGATTGAGACTTCCATTGAATGATTAGGATGCCTCGCCTTTTTCAATAAAATGAAAATTTAGTTAAGGTCGGTGAAAATGCCCTAGAAAAAAATTGTTTCGTCGAGATACATCGATTGTTTTTACGAACAATAAGATGCAAACTGCTCAAAATTCGCAAAAGATTGCTCCCTGTGAGGCTCGAACTCACGACCTTCAGATTATGAGACTGACGCGCTGCCGACTGCGCCAAGGAAGCACATATATGGTCGTATCGGCATGAGTACCTAATCGTGGGTAGAACTAATCGTGTGTCGCACCTACACATTGATTGACATGATTTGTCTTGCCTAATAGTCTGCCGTAGACATGAAATAGACCCCGACTTAAAGGGATATCCCAAGCCAATTTTATTCTCCGCATTGGTAGTACTCTCTCGTAGACAAAGAAAGCGAGAGCATGTGGCCAGAGTTGAGAGTTTCAAATAAGCTTGGGGTGTCGCTTTAACTTCCGCACCATGAACGTTCTTTCTATAGATGATATGCTCGTAGTAGATTATAGTAACTACCTTAAAACATTAACCGGAGCAAGGATCAGTTTATTTCAAGGTGAATAATACTCCGTGGAAATCAGACAAATGGTATATCCCTTAAAAGGATCGGGAAACCAAAAACAAGTTGATCTTGTATAAAGGAGCTTGAAATTCTGTTTCGAAATATATAAATCTTATATCATAAGAATTCTCTGGTAAGAAGAACGGCGCAGTAAAAAAACTACAGTCTGCTCAAATTAGAGGGAGCCTTTTCCTAATTACCACACCAACTCTTTGGAGACAACTTGAAATTAAATGTTGTGATGATAATTTTATCCGCAGTGGGGAATTATGAAGAATAAAACTCAAAAATGGGCTTTATCAACATGAGATCAACTATTTTAACTATTTCGAATCGAAATTTTTGGATGTCTGCTGCCTTTAATATTTATTTCCAATTAATGTCATTCTCTTTGAGTATTATCCAATGTGGCCAAACCTGGCTGGATGGTCTAGAGGTTTTCGCTTCGGGTGCCAGAGGTCCCGGGTTCGATTCCCGATTCAGCCCAATTTTTTGTCAATGCTTTCTCATTGGCTGCCATTTTTGTTAACTTTGCGTCGTTTTGAAAGAAGAAATCATCAATGATTCTTTTTCACCTTACACAGTATTCTGGCCCAAGCCATTTTTCTTCCAAAGCAAGACGAAGGAGAGACCATTGTATTCGAGAGAGTTTGTATGTTGAGCGGTCGTTCTTGCTTTGAAAGTCATGAGAACGCTGTGCTTAGAAGTTTCATCTATTGCAAAAGCCACCTCTGTATTTGAAAGATTAGGGATAAAGAGAATGAAGTTGGCACTTTGCCAGAATATCTTGTTCTGCTTATCTTTCTCTAGAATATTTGTCGATTTCTCTGATTTTCTAATATAGCATTTATGTAGAGACTTTGTACAATATCAGCCATAAGTATTGACCCTAAATTATAATGATTCATGAACGCTTATACTTATTCGGTGGTTTTCTTTCTATTTTATTGCTAATATTAATTTAAGAAATAGAGAAGAAAAAATTTTACAGCATAAATTTGTAAGATCAAAAGACGTAGGAATTAAATCCCGAGAAGTGAAGCATTTGTAATGCATTAGAATATCACAAACTCTGTTCATATTTCGTTCAGTGTCCCTCTTTATTAGTTTCTAGATCCTTCGCGATCGGCCCATGTAGTATAGTGGCTAGTACTCCACGTTGTGGCCGTGGCGACGCTGGTTCGATTCTTGCCATGGGCAACTTCTTTTGCTTCTTGAAATTTTTTTTAGTATTTTGGTCACTTTACCAAGTTTTGAATGACCGCTGTGCAGTATCTGTTGGAGAAAGGCGGTGCTGGAGAATGTTCATAAAATTCAGTAAATATAGTTTAGTTTACCCGTCAACAGAATGCATACAAAAATGCATAAATCGTTAAAATTCATTTAAAAAAAACTAAACTATATTTACTGATTTTTATGAACATTTTTTTAAACATCGTCCTTTCATCCATAATGAAATCTCTAATGATATAATTTCATTAGGATAATTACATCACTGCATCTCTTTGTCTAGGATTACTATCATAGATGATATTTAGTTTTCGTGGTCATTAGTTTATGTGTACGTTTCCGGAAGAGCGGAGCTTTAGCTATTTTATATTACATATACAATACTAGTAGAGTGGAGTTACATGATTTGCACATAACATTTCACATTTAACTTTTCAGACTTCCTCTCAATCAGGGCTGTTCGGAAATTTTTTTTTCGGAAAATCGGAAAATCGGAAATTTCCGAAAATATTTTCGGAAAATTCGGAAAAATTTCGGAAAATTCGGAAAATTTTGGGAAAATATTTTTTAAAGTTGTTATTGTTCTGAAAATATTAATAAATGATAATATTTAGCAACAAGTTTATTTTGAAACTCAAAATATCAAAAAATATAGAAAATATAGAAATATAGAAACTCAAAAAATAAAATTGAAACACACGAGCATCTTTGGAACTATTGAGTCAGTTTTGGTAGGTGTTAATTTTGGGAATGAGTATAGGACCAGGGCCGAAACACTGGATCGTTTTTATCTCTAGATACTAAGTCTTTACATAGTTTTTATTCTAACACAGCCTACTTTAAAAACCATTCCTTCATTACTTTGACTCTAATTACAAAACAATCTTAAGAATTTATTACTGAATTTTATTTTTAATGCTTTTTTCATGAGAAAAAATATTTTATTCAATGACTTTAAGTCACTAGAAATTTTCCGAATTTTCCGAAAAAATTTCGGAAAATCGGAAAATCAAAATTTTCCGAAAAAGGTCGGAAAATCGGAAAATTCGGAAAATCGGAAAATCGGAAATCCCAGCCCTGCTCTCAATCTTCCCTTCTCCTATTCTCCTTTATCTTGTATACATCTATTCCCTAACCCTATGCTCTCTCTTCATCGCATCTTCCATCTGTTGGTCTCATCTCTCCCGCTGAAGTGTAAGCAACGACAAAATGTGCAAAATGAAGATAAAAATCTATTGTCCCATGTTCAGAGCCACTTCTCTACATAATGTCTTACTGTATTTCTCTCTTACAGAGTATCCATTCTCTTTAACTCTTTCTTTTTCTGCGTGAGAGTATTGGAAAATAAAATTAGTTTGTGGGTGTTTCTGTTTTAAAATCAACATAGTTCAGTTCGCTGAAGATAATGCAGAGAATACACAATCACACGTTCTCTTATTTGTGTATTACTTATTCCATCTTTAAAATGTTTCATTTTTATTTTTAATTGTCTTCAGGCGCTTATATCGCTCATGAACACAGTATGGCCTAGATCCAGAGTTTGATGAGAAAGGGGCGGAGTCTGCGAACCACTACTTGTAAGCTCCTTCCCTCGTTTTAACATACCAACGCGCAAGGTAAAATAACAAGGGAAGTATAAGAAATATCTTTTAGACTTTTGAACGAGACTATTTTTCCTCGATAGATAATATATGGACGGAACCCAAAAATTAGCTGCGACCATGCACTTGCACATTTTATATAATTAATTGAAGTCTCTGAAAGAAGTCTGTTAGTGGTGTAGTGGTAGTGTGTACTCTTCTAACAAGCATTGGGTGGTTCGATTACTTCTATAGACATTTTTCTTTTGCTCGTTTTTAACAGCTTCGGACTTGTACGTTCGATTAAAAAAATGGAAATTTTTATTTTTTTTATCTCTTTCAAAACGTTCGTGCGTGCTCAAAATGATATCTCTCATCTAGCACCTGATCAAATCCCCTCTTTTCTAGGCATTTCACAAATATGACTTTGCCAAGTCTCGATACATCTTATGGAAAACGATATGGTGGTGCCGATGGAACGTCCAATCCTGCTGAGAACCTGACATCAAAACCAAAGAGCAGCATGGAGGAAATGGTAATATCTATCATGTAGTTCATCTGATCAATAACTCCCATATCAGTTAAAGACGTATCGTTATGCACCTCCTACTGAAGATGCTATGGCGAAGAACAGCTTCAATCAATGCTTCATGGCTCAGCAGCATCCAGCACTCATCCTATACATGTGCGCTGAGCGTAGTACTCTAGTACCCCTGAGTACAACCAGAAGATAATACATGACGGAAAACAATGTCTGGTTGTTCCCTTTGTAATAATTGTATAATTCGCGTGTGGTTGTGTGTGCTCCAGGTCTGTTCATTGCTGATCAAGTTATCGATTGGTGTGAATCTATCGATTGATGTTTGTTCTTCAATTGATCTATTCATTCTGATTGATACTTGATCTTTGTACTTTATTACTTTATTATTGTTTACTAATTTGTTGTCTCTTATTACTTGACGCTTTGGTGGTCCAATTTATTGCACATGATGACGTAACAAATTTGATTGACAGATTTCTTTTTGTTTGTTCGTTGTAATTTTTGAATATTAAAAGCTGTTTTGATCTTATCAGAGTGAAGGTTACTTTCTACTTATCCGCGCTAAAGGATTTCTGTTCAACGTAAACTGAGATTTACTTTATTCAGAATTTTTTGCTCTTTAAAATGGTATATGACAACATGAGTGTTGCTGAAACTCCATCTTGTCATGAATTGTTTTGAGCGAAAAAAACCCAAAGTAATGACATATAATTTTCAAGTTCGGCCAGTTTGACGACTTTCAGCATGGGAAAATACTTATCTGTCACCGAGTATATCACACGATCACATCGTTGTAATTTTTTTCCGCGCTAAAGGATTTCTGTCCAACGCAAACGGATATTTACTTTATTATATCAGGAACAGTCTCTATTATGATCAAAGGTTGGTTAGCCATTCCTTTTGAGGAAATACTGTCTGACAATGACAGATCAGATAACACTAAAATAATACTAAAAAGTATAATACTAAAAATATAATACTAAAAAAATTTTCAATATAATACTAAAAAGAAACATATGATATCTTTGATATCTCCAAACAAAAATCTAATTCAAAGATTATGAGAGCGTATAACGCCCTTTGAAAAGCGTGAAAATATTTACGAGTTGCAAGATGCACTTACTCATTCATTGAAATAAGCTTATCAATACCAAGATCTGATGTGCATTGTTGGCCTCTCATGACTTTATTCTAGCCTCTGAAAGTTAATCCGATGATTCCACCTCAATTTTAACTGCTTTCCAATTCGCCACAATTATATTTTTACTTCCCGGAGTGACAGCTGTTACATTTGCGAGACATTGACGTGTACCTAAATTTAGGAGTATTTTGGATCTCAAGTGGAAAATCCTCATGGTTCATAAAATTACTGCAAACAGTTACGATAGTGATCCTGTTTTCGATGGTTACGGTAATTTCTTACCGAATCCCAATTGATTTTTATGGGTTAGCACTCGATAGCCAACATTTTGAATGTGTTACCCGCATAAGGAATGAGACAAGTTCCACCCTCCATTTCCAATGCACCTCCGTGTATACTGAATTGAATTACAGTTTACAGCTTAAAACACATTTATCAAGAGTAGGACTCTGATGTGCATGGGGGGAAAGCTCTTCTTACTTCCGAAAAAAAAGATCGACAGGCAGTTTGGAGATGACCGAAGAAGTTCGCTCGAATACACTAGAATAGAATCGAATACTGAATCGAATACACTAGAAATATCTACGAAAAGCGGATAGATGGGAACGCGATGATCCACACAGTTAGCCACTGCAGTTTTTAGAGTATGAATAGTGTTGTTGAATGAACTGAATGAACTTGTCTGAATCCCATTTGCTTCCTACTCCCATTGTCACATAAGGTAGGTCTTCGTTTTTTAAAAGACTGGTGAGGGCTTAGACGATTGGCCGGTAGTGTTTAGTGAAAGAACTGCCACCTGTCTCATTGTAAGGTCTTAATTATGCAGTGGTTATTATAACTGTTGATTGCTATTACACATGTATTTTCTTTATATCTTCGAGATCATGATTCTTATATTCTTTTGCTTTAACAAGACTCTCGATGCAGAATAAGTAAATGTTGTTTGCTTGTCAATGTATTCTAAGTTATCTCATGATTTGTACTATGCGTTTGTCTTCTCTTTTTCGTAAATTAATCGCAAGAATCAGTGAGATTCCTGCATGCCCCGTATCCCACTTGAACATTTTTCATATTTAATTTTAAACACATATTAGTTAAAGCCATACTTCAATCTGATTTGAAACTCTTCGCTCTGGCTCTCGCGATTTATCGACAACGCACTATTCCACTTTTTGAAGAGAACTAGTATCGCTTTCGCCGCTTCCGTGGCGCAATCGGCAGCGCGTTCGGCTGTTAACCGAAAGGTCGGTGGTTCGAACCCACCCGGGAGCGTATGATTTTGCGAATTTTTCTTTGTTTCACATTGATTTTTTCTCAAATAGCCCCATTCTGGAACTCCCATTTTGGAACTAGAAATTCTGGAAAAAAACATTCTGGATGGAATATCAACGTTCTGGAACTCGACAATATGACAAACGACATGTCGTTAAATTTTGTTGTATAAACTATTGAGCTGTCAATGCTCTTCAACGAGAATGAAATTCCGATTATTTCCGAGACTTGGTTTAATTTACACTCCAATAAATCGATTTACTTTTCTTGCATAGTTCAGTACATGAAAATTATGAGTACAATTACTCTTTCCTCTTTAAAGATGGAAGAAAAACCAAGTGATATACGAGAAGTTCAACTATCCTTAGTGGTAAACGTTCGAAATTGTTTGTCCTATTGAAATGGGAAGAAGGATAATATAAACACCAAGGACAGAACCTTTTATTCTAGACTTTTAAACTTTTTTTCGAGCCATCAATAAACTGAATCAACATAAAATTAAATATTATAGTGCACGTTATGTTTCATGAACTATTGATATTTTGAATGATCTTCCTGATAACATTGTAAATTGAGTTTGCAAAATCCCATATAATGTGATATAAGTGAAATGCGAATTTTAACATTTATGCATAATATGGTCGTCTTCCAAGCATGTAAGCATTTGCGAGGAAGGAAAATGATGATGAATCCACAATATTGATCTCCCCGGGGTCGCCAACGAGATCAATTGTAGATTTTCATTCAATCAATACTTCAATATATTGACGATTGCGATTCCTTGATATCTGGAATGAATATACATTAAATAAGAATCTGTAATCAAATAATACTATTTAAAATAATCAATTGAATCTAAAAATAACTCACCACACTAATGAAGGAACAATACAGTATTAATGTGAAATCAGTGAAAATATTACTCCATCGTGTCTAAATTTTATAGTCTTATAGAATTGTATTAAATACATTAATATTCTAAACTAACCTGCTAGCAATCTTCTTTCTTCATGTATGTTCTATGCACTTAACATTGTACAACTGCTTGAAAATATAATTATAAACCTGACAGGATAAATCATTAATATTTCATGAGCAAAGAAAGAGATACGAGATACTGTACAAATATCTTGAATCTCTTCCAATGAAACATCGATATTCAAACACATATTGGTATATGAGATTTAATATCACCGAAACCCAAAAACAATAATTTAATTTAATTAATCATCGTTGCTTATGACCTTACCTTTTTTGGAGGGGGGGGGGCAACGCAAAGCATTTTTCATTTTTGGCCCGGCCGGGCACTTTGCATGCATGACAACCAATTAAATTTGCATATTTCCCTGCTATCAACTGCACCACTTTCATTTTAATTTAATTTGCATATTTGGGATCCGTCGACGGATCCAATTCATTTTCATTTTCATTTTCAGCATATTAGTCCAATGCGCAGCAGTCCAAGCCCAGTCCACAGATCAAAGATCAATTTAAAAAAATATGCAAGCACAAAGAAAGAGTACGGAATAAAGAAGGAGTAAGGAGCAATGCAAGAAATAATAATGGATACAAGGACAAGAAAGATGGCAATAAGTCCAATGCAAGAACCAGCGCTACTAAATTAGTCCACACTGCCCCCCCCCCCCCTATTTACAATTTGTTAGTCCATTCCAACGTCCCAATGAGACGATGGGCTAAACGTGAAAATATATTGATTAAAGGACAATGTTTAAAATATTAAAAAGAATATTTAAATAAGAAAGCTTCCCTTTAACACATCCTATTACCCACAGCGTAGTTGTCCTCGTCTCGGCACGTCCTCCAACTGAAGATTACGGTAACCATCTTCAGATATCAATTAGTGAATGAATATCGGTAGATCAATCAATCAATATCTTCTGTAAATTATGATTATCGATTTTCCTCACATTTCGTAGTCGTCCTCGTCTCGGCGCGTCCTCCAACTGAAGATTACGGTAATCATCTTCAGATAACGTTAGTGCATGAATATCGGTAGATCAATCAATCAATACCTTCTGTAAATTATGATTATCGATTTTCCTCACATTTCGTAGTCGTCCTCGTCTCGGCACGTCCTCCAACTGAAGATTACGGTAACCATCTTCAGATATCAATTAGTGAATGAACATCGGTAGATCAATCAATGAATACCTTCTGTAAATTATGATTATCGATTTCCTCACTGCTTGTAGTCGTCCTTGTCTCGGCGCGTCCTCCTCCTGAAGATTACGGTAATCATCTTCAGATAACGTTAGTGCATGAATATCGGTAGATCAATCAATCAATACCTTCTGTAAATTATGATTATCGATTTCCTCACTGCTTGTAGTCGTCCTCGTCTCGGCACGTCCTCCTCCTGAAGATTTCGGTAATCATCTTCAGATATCAATTAGTGAATGAATATCGGTAGATCAATCAATCAATACCTTCTGTAAATTATGATTATCGATTTCCTCACTGCTTGTAGTCGTCCTCGTCTCGGCACGTCCTTCTCCTGAAGATTTCGGTAATCATCTTCAGATATCAATTAGTGAATGAATATCGGTAGATCAATCAATCAATACCTTCTGTAAATTATGATTATCGATTTCCTCACTGCTTGTAGTCGTCCTCGTTTCGGCTCGTCCTCCTCCTGAAGATTTCGGTAATCATCTTCAGATATCAATTAGTGAATGAATATCGGTAAATCAATCATTCAATACCTTCTGTAAATTATGATTATCGATTTTCCTCACATTTCGTAGTCGTCCTCGTCTCGGCACGTCCTCCAACTGAAGATTACGGTAATCATCTTCAGATATCAATTAGTGAATGAATACCGGTAGATCAATCAATGAATACCTTCTGTAAATTATGATTATCGATTTTCCTCACATTTCGTAGTCGTCCTCGTCTCGGCGCGTCCTCCTCCTGAAGATTTCGGTAATTATCTTCAGATAACGTTAGTGGATGAATATCGGTAGATCAATCAATCAATACCTTCTGTAAATTATGATTATCGATTTCCTCACTGCTTGTAGTCGTCCTCGTCTCGGCACGTCCTCCAACTGAAGATTAAGGTAATCATCTTCAGATAACGTTAGTGCATGAATATCGGTAGATCAATCAATCAATGAATACCTTCTGTAAATTGTAATTATCGATTGTCCTCACATTTCGTAGTCGTCCTCGTCTCGGCGCGTCCTCCAACTGAAGATTACGGTAATCATCTTCAGATGACGTTAGTGCATGAATATCGGTAGATCAATCAATCAATCAATACCTTCTGTAAATTATGATTATCGATTTCCTCACTGCTTGTAGTCGTCCTCGTCTCGGCGCGTCCTCCAACTGAAGATTACGGTAATCATCTTTAGATGACGTTAGTGCATGAATATCGGTAGATCAATCAATCAATCAATACCTTCTGTAAATTATGATTATCGATTTCCTCACTGCTTGTAGTCGTCCTCGTTTCGGCACGTCCTCCTCCTGAAGATTTCGGTAATCATCTTCAGATAACGTTAGTGCATGAATATCGGTAGATCAATCAATGAATACCTTCTGTAAATTCTGATTATCGATTTCCTCACTGCTTGTAGTCGTTCTCGTTTCGGCACGTCCTCCTCCTGAAGATTTCGGTAATCATCTTCAGATAACGTTACAAGTCAAATTATCAACGATACTAATCGTGTCATATACCATGTGAAAGAGAAAAAAAATCTGAATCGTACACTCTTCAGCTCACGTCGAACCGTATTATTTTACGGTCGACACAATGGCCGAAGTACAAAAGTAGCTTTTACTCTTATATGATAAAAACTACTTGTGAAATGTGAAAATGGCAACGATACCTATTGTGTCGCATACCATGTGAAAGAGCAAAAAAAATCTGAATACGATACACTTTTCCATTCCTGAAAAGATTTCACATAGGCCAAAATGCTAAATTATCTTCCAGTACTCTTTGCATTTTCGCTACAAAACAATTCATGACAAGTCAAAGTATCAACGATACTAATCGTGTCATATACCATGTGAAAGAGAAAAAAATTCTGAATCGTACACTCTTCAGCTCATGTCGATCCGTATTATTTTACGGTCGACACAATGGCCGAAATACAAAAGTAGCTTTTACTCTTATATGAGAAAAATTACTTGTGAAATGTGAAAATGGCAACGATACCTATTGTGTCGCATACCATGTGAAAGAGCAAAAAAAATCTGAATACGATACACTTTTCCATTCCTGAAAAGAGGTCACATAGGCCAAAATGCTAAATTATCTTCCAGTACTCTTTGCATTTTCGCTACAAAACAATTCATGACAAGTCAAATTGTCAACGATACTAATCGTGTCATATACCATGTGAAAGAGAAAAAAATTCTGAATCGTACACACTTCAGCACATGTCGAACCTTATTATCATTTTACGGTCGCCACAATGGCCGAAGTACAAAAGTAGCTTTTACTCTTATATGATAAAAATTACTTGTGAAATGTGAAAATGGCAACGATACCTATCGTGTCGCATACCATGTGAAAGAGCAAAAAAAATCTGAATACGATACACTTTTCCATTCCTGAAAAGAGGTCACATAGGCCAAAATGCTAAATTATCTTCCAGTACTCTTTGCATTTTCGCTACAAAACAATTCATGACAAGTCAAATTGTCAACGATACTAATCGTGTCATATACCATGTGAAAGAGAAAAAAATTCTGAATCGTACACACTTCAGCACATGTCGAACCTTATTATTATTTTACGGTCGCCACAATGGCCGAAGTACAAAAGTAGCTTTTACTCTTATATGATAAAAATTACTTGTGAAATGTGAAAATGGCAACGATACCTATCGTGTCGCATACCATGTGAAAGAGCAAAAAAAATCTGAATACGATACACTTTTCCATTCCTGAAAAGAGGTCACATAGGCCAAAATGCTAAATTATCTTCCAGTACTCTTTGCATTTTCGCTACAAAACAATTCATGACAAGTCAAATTGTCAACGATACTAATCGCGTCATATACCATGTGAAAGAGAAAAAAATTCTGAATCGTACACACTTCAGCACATGTCGAACCTTATTATTTTACGGTCGCCACAATGGCCGAAGTACAAAAGTAGCTTTTACTCTTATATGATAAAAATTACTTGTGAAATGTGAAAATGGCAACGATACCTATCGTGTCGCATACCATGTGAAAGAGCAAAAAAAATCTGAATACGATACACTTTTCCATTCCTGAAAAGAGGTCACATAGGCCAAAATGCTAAATTATCTTCCAGTACTCTTTGCATTTTCGCTACAAAACAATTCATGACAAGTCAAATTGTCAACGATACTAATCGTGTCATATACCATGTGAAAGAGAAAAAAATATTCTGAATCGTACACACTTCAGCTCATGTCGAACCGTATTATTTTACGGTCGCCACAATGGCCGAAGTACAAAAGTAGCTTTTACTCTTATATGATAAAAATTACTTGTGAAATGTGAAAATGGCAACGATACCTATTGTGTCGCATACCATGTGAAAGAGCAAAAAAAATCTGAATACGATACACTTTTCCATTCCTGAAAAGATGTCACATAGGCCAAAATGCTAAATTATCTTCCAGTACTCTTTGCATTTTCGCTACAAAACAATTCATGACAAGTCAAATTGTCAACGATACTAATCGTGTCATATACCATGTGAAAGAGAAAAAAATTCTGAATCGTACACTCTTCAGCTCTTGTCGAACCGTATTATTTTACGGTCGACACAATGGCCGAAGTACAAAAGTAGCTTTTACTCTTATATGATAAAAATTACTTGTGAAATGTGAAAATGGCAACGATACCTATCGTGTCGCATACCATGTGAAAGAGCAAAAAAAAATCTGAATACGATCACTTTTCCATTCCTGAAAAGAAGTCACATAGGCCAAAATGCTAAATTATCTTCCAGTACTCTTTGCATTTTCGCTACAAAACAATTCATGACAAGCCAAATTATCAACGATACTAATCGTGTCATATACCATGTGAAAGAGAAAAAAATTCTGAATCGTACACTCTTCAGCTCTTGTCGAACCGTATTATTTTACGGTCGACACAATGGCCGAAGTACAAAAGTAGCTTTTACTCTTATATGATAAAAATTACTTGTGAAATGTGAAAATGGCAACGATACCTATCGTGTCGCATACCATGTGAAAGAGCAAAAAAAAATCTGAATACGATCACTTTTCCATTCCTGAAAAGAAGTCACATAGGCCAAAATGCTAAATTATCTTCCAGTACTCTTTGCATTTTCGCTACAAAACAATTCATGACAAGCCAAATTATCAACGATACTAATCGTGTCATATACCATGTGAAAGAGAAAAAAGAATCTGAATCGTACACTCTTCAGCTCATGTCGAACCGTATTATTTTACGGTCGACACAATGGCCGAAGTACAAAAGTAGCTTTTACTCTTATATGATAAAAATTACTTGTGAAATGTGGAAATGGCATCGATACCTATTGTGTCGCATACCATGTGAAAGAGCAAAAAAAATCTGAATACGATACACTTTTCCATTCCTGAAAAGATTTCACATAGGCCAAAATGCTAAATTATCTTCCAGTACTCTTTGCATTTTCGCTACAAAACAATTCATGACAAGTCAAATTATCAACGATACTAATCGTGCCATATACCATGTGAAAGAGAAAAAAATTCTGAATCGTACACTCTTCAGCTCTTGTCGAACCGTATTATTTTACGGTCGACACAATGGCCGAAGTACAAAAGTAGCTTTTACTCTTATATGATAAAAATTACTTGTGAAATGTGAAAATGGCAACGATACCTATCGTGTCGCATACCATGTGAAAGAGCAAAAAAAAATCTGAATACGATCACTTTTCCATTCCTGAAAAGAGGTCACATAGGCCAAAATGCTAAATTATCTTCCAGTACTCTTTGCATTTTCGCTACAAAACAATTCATGACAAGCCAAATTATCAACGATACTAATCGTGTCATATACCATGTGAAAGAGAAAAAAGAATCTGAATCGTACACTCTTCAGCTCATGTCGAACCGTATTATTTTACGGTCGACACAATGGCCGAAGTACAAAAGTAGCTTTTACTCTTATATGATAAAAATTACTTGTGAAATGTGGAAATGGCATCGATACCTATTGTGTCGCATACCATGTGAAAGAGCAAAAAAAATCTGAATACGATACACTTTTCCATTCCTGAAAAGATTTCACATAGGCCAAAATGCTAAATTATCTTCCAGTACTCTTTGCATTTTCGCTACAAAACAATTCATGACAAGTCAAATTATCAACGATACTAATCGTGCCATATACCATGTGAAAGAGAAAAAAATTCTGAATCGTACACTCTTCAGCTCTTGTCGAACCGTATTATTTTACGGTCGACACAATGGCCGAAGTACAAAAGTAGCTTTTACTCTCATATGATAAAAATTACTTGTGAAATGTGAAAATGGCAACGATACCTATCGTGTCGCATACCATGTGAAAGAGCAAAAAAAAATCTGAATAAGATCACTTTTCCATTCCTGAAAAGAGGTCACATAGGCCAAAATGCTAAATTATCTTCCAGTACTCTTTGCATTTTCGCTACAAAACAATTCATGACAAGTCAAAGTATCAACGATACTAATCGTGTCATATACCATGCGAAAGAGAAAAAAATTCTGAATCGTACACTCTTCAGCTCATGTCGATCCGTATTATTTTACGGTCGACACAATGGCCGAAATACAAAAGTAGCTTTTACTCTTATATGAGAAAAATTACTTGTGAAATGTGAAAATGGCAACGATACCTATTGTGTCGCATACCATGTGAAAGAGCAAAAAAAATCTGAATACGATACACTTTTCCATTCCTGAAAAGAGGTCACATAGGCCAAAATGCTAAATTATCTTCCAGTACTCTTTGCATTTTCGCTACAAAACAATTCATGACAAGTCAAATTGTCAACGATACTAATCGTGTCATATACCATGTGAAAGAGAAAAAAATTCTGAATCGTACACACTTCAGCACATGTCGAACCTTATTATTTTACGGTCGCCACAATGGCCGAAGTACAAAAGTAGCTTTTACTCTTATATGATAAAAATTACTTGTGAAATGTGAAAATGGCAACGATACCTATCGTGTCGCATACCATGTGAAAGAGCAAAAAAAATCTGAATACGATACACTTTTCCATTCCTGAAAAGAGGTCACATAGGCCAAAATGCTAAATTATCTTCCAGTACTCTTTGCATTTTCGCTACAAAACAATTCATGACAAGTCAAATTGTCAACGATACTAATCGTGTCATATACCATGTGAAAGAGAAAAAAATTCTGAATCGTACACACTTCAGCTCATGTCGAACCGTATTATTTTACGGTCGCCACAATGGCCGAAGTACAAAAGTAGCTTTTACTCTTATATGATAAAAATTACTTGTGAAATGTGAAAATGGCAACGATACCTATTGTGTCGCATACCATGTGAAAGAGCAAAAAAAATCTGAATACGATACACTTTTCCATTCCTGAAAAGATGTCACATAGGCCAAAATGCTAAATTATCTTCCAGTACTCTTTGCATTTTCGCTACAAAACAATTCATGACAAGTCAAATTGTCAACGATACTAATCGTGTCATATACCATGTGAAAGAGAAAAAAATTCTGAATCGTACACACTTCAGCACATGTCGAACCTTATTATTTTACGGTCGCCACAATGGCCGAAGTACAAAAGTAGCTTTTACTCTTATATGATAAAAATTACTTGTGAAATGTGAAAATGGCAACGATACCTATCGTGTCGCATACCATGTGAAAGAGCAAAAAAAATCTGAATACGATACACTTTTCCATTCCTGAAAAGAGGTCACATAGGCTAAAATGCTAAATTATCTTCCAGTACTCTTTGCATTTTCGCTACAAAACAATTCATGACAAGTCAAATTGTCAACGATACTAATCGTGTCATATACCATGTGAAAGAGAAAAAAATTCTGAATCGTACACACTTCAGCTCATGTCGAACCGTATTATTTTACGGTCGCCACAATGGCCGAAGTACAAAAGTAGCTTTTACTCTTATATGATAAAAATTACTTGTGAAATGTGAAAATGGCAACGATACCTATCGTGTCGCATACCATGTGAAAGAGCAAAAAAAATCTGAATACGATACACTTTTCCATTCCTGAAAAGAGGTCACATAGGCTAAAATGCTAAATTATCTTCCAGTACTCTTTGCATTTTCGCTACAAAACAATTCATGACAAGTCAAATTGTCAACGATACTAATCGTGTCATATACCATGTGAAAGAGAAAAAAATTCTGAATCGTACACACTTCAGCTCATGTCGAACCGTATTATTTTACGGTCGCCACAATGGCCGAAGTACAAAAGTAGCTTTTACTCTGATAAAAATTATATGATAAAAATTACTTGTGAAATGTGAAAATGGCAACGATACCTATTGTGTCGCATACCATGTGAAAGAGCAAAAAAAATCTGAATACGATACACTTTTCCATTCCTGAAAAGATGTCACATAGGCCAAAATGCTAAATTATCTTCCAGTACTCTTTGCATTTTCGCTACAAAACAATTCATGACAAGTAAAATTGTCAACGATACTAATCGTGTCATATACCATGTGAAAGAGAAAAAAATTCTGAATCGTACACACTTCAGCACATGTCGAACCTTATTATTTTACGGTCGCCACAATGGCCGAAGTACAAAAGTAGCTTTTACTCTTATATGATAAAAATTACTTGTGAAATGTGAAAATGGCAACGATACCTATCGTGTCGCATACCATGTGAAAGAGCAAAAAAAAATCTGAATACGATCACTTTTCCATTCCTGAAAAGAGGTCACATAGGCCAAAATGCTAAATTATCTTCCAGTACTCTTTGCATTTTCGCTACAAAACAATTCATGACAAGCCAAATTATCAACGATACTAATCGTGTCATATACCATGTGAAAGAGAAAAAAGAATCTGAATCGTACACTCTTCAGCTCATGTCGAACCGTATTATTTTACGGTCGACACAATGGCCGAAGTACAAAAGTAGCTTTTACTCTTATATGATAAAAATTACTTGTGAAATGTGGAAATGGCATCGATACCTATTGTGTCGCATACCATGTGAAAGAGCAAAAAAAATCTGAATACGATACACTTTTCCATTCCTGAAAAGATTTCACATAGGCCAAAATGCTAAATTATCTTCCAGTACTCTTTGCATTTTCGCTACAAAACAATTCATGACAAGTCAAATTATCAACGATACTAATCGTGCCATATACCATGTGAAAGAGAAAAAAATTCTGAATCGTACACACTTCAGCACATGTCGAACCTTATTATTTTACGGTCGCCACAATGGCCGAAGTACAAAAGTAGCTTTTACTCTTATATGATAAAAATTACTTGTGAAATGTGAAAATGGCAACGATACCTATCGTGTCGCATACCATGTGAAAGAGCAAAAAAAATCTGAATACGATACACTTTTCCATTCCTGAAAAGAGGTCACATAGGCCAAAATGCTAAATTATCTTCCAGTACTCTTTGCATTTTCGCTTCAAAACAATTCATGACAAGTCAAATTATCAACGATACTAATCGTGTCATATACCATGTGAAAGAGAAAAAAATTCTGAATCGTACACTTTTCAGCTCATGTCGAACCGTATTATTTTACGGTCGACACAATGGCCGAAATACAAAAGTAGCTTTTACTCTTATATGAGAAAAATTACTTGTGAAATGTGAAAATGGCAACGATACCTATTGTGTCGCATACCATGTGAAAGAGCAAAAAAAATCTGAATACGATACACTTTTCCATTCCTGAAAAGAGGTCACATAGGCCAAAATGCTAAATTATCTTCCAGTACTCTTTGCATTTTCGCTACAAAACAATTCATGACAAGTCAAATTGTCAACGATACTAATCGTGTCATATACCATGTGAAAGAGAAAAAAATTCTGAATCGTACACTCTTCAGCTCTTGTCGAACCGTATTATTTTACGGTCGCCACAATGGCCGAAGTACAAAAGTAGCTTTTACTCTTATATGATAAAAATTACTTGTGAAATGTGGAAATGGCATCGATACCTATTGTGTCGCATACCATGTGAAAGAGCAAAAAAAATCTGAATACGATACACTTTTCCATTCCTGAAAAGATTTCACATAGGCCAAAATGCTAAATTATCTTCCAGTACTCTTTGCATTTTCGCTACAAAACAATTCATGACAAGTCAAATTATCAACGATACTAATCGTGCCATATACCATGTGAAAGAGAAAAAAATTCTGAATCGTACACTCTTCAGCTCTTGTCGAACCGTATTATTTTACGGTCGACACAATGGCCGAAGTACAAAAGTAGCTTTTACTCTTATATGATAAAAATTACTTGTGAAATGTGAAAATGGCAACGATACCTATTGTGTCGCATACCATGTGAAAGAGCAAAAAAAATCTGAATAAGATCACTTTTCCATTCCTGAAAAGAGGTCACATAGGCCAAAATGCTAAATTATCTTCCAGTACTCTTTGCATTTTCGCTACAAAACAATTCATGACAAGTCAAATTATCAACGATACTAATCGTGCCATATACCATGTGAAAGAGAAAAAAATTCTGAATCGTACACTCTTCAGCTCTTGTCGAACCGTATTATTTTACGGTCGACACAATGGCCGAAATACAAAAGTAGCTTTTACTCTTATATGAGAAAAATTACTTGTGAAATGTGAAAATGGCAACGATACCTATTGTGTCGCATACCATGTGAAAGAGCAAAAAAAATCTGAATACGATACACTTTTCCATTCCTGAAAAGAGGTCACATAGGCCAAAATGCTAAATTATCTTCCAGTACTCTTTGCATTTTCGCTACAAAACAATTCATGACAAGTCAAATTGTCAACGATACTAATCGTGTCATATACCATGTGAAAGAGAAAAAAATTCTGAATCGTACACATTTCAGCACATGTCGAACCTTATTATTTTACGGTCGCCACAATGGCCGAAGTACAAAAGTAGCTTTTACTCTTATATGATAAAAATTACTTGTGAAATGTGAAAATGGCAACGATACCTATCGTGTCGCATACCATGTGAAAGAGCAAAAAAAATCTGAATACGATACACTTTTCCATTCCTGAAAAGAGGTCACATAGGCCAAAATGCTAAATTATCTTCCAGTACTCTTTGCATTTTCGCTACAAAACAATTCATGACAAGTCAAATTATCAACGATACTAATCGTGCCATATACCATGTGAAAGAGAAAAAAATTCTGAATCGTACACTCTTCAGCTCTTGTCGAACCGTATTATTTTACGGTCGACACAATGGCCGAAGTACAAAAGTAGCTTTTACTCTTATATGATAAAAATTACTTGTGAAATGTGAAAATGGCAACGATACCTATTGTGTCGCATACCATGTGAAAGAGCAAAAAAAATCTGAATAAGATCACTTTTCCATTCCTGAAAAGAGGTCACATAGGCCAAAATGCTAAATTATCTTCCAGTACTCTTTGCATTTTCGCTACAAAACAATTCATGACAAGTCAAAGTATCAACGATACTAATCGTGTCATATACCATGCGAAAGAGAAAAAAATTCTGAATCGTACACTCTTCAGCTCATGTCGATCCGTATTATTTTACGGTCGACACAATGGCCGAAATACAAAAGTAGCTTTTACTCTTATATGAGAAAAATTACTTGTGAAATGTGAAAATGGCAACGATACCTATTGTGTCGCATAC
This sequence comes from Parapristionchus giblindavisi, assembly GCA_943737045.1. NCBI lineage: Eukaryota > Metazoa > Nematoda > Chromadorea > Rhabditida > Diplogasteridae > Parapristionchus > Parapristionchus giblindavisi. The sequence continues at coordinate 79,906 of CALSFV010000470.1, forward strand.
CATGTGAAAGAGCAAAAAAAATCTGAATACGATACACTTTTCCATTCCTGAAAAGAGGTCACATAGGCCAAAATGCTAAATTATCTTCCAGTACTCTTTGCATTTTCGCTACAAAACAATTCATGACAAGTCAAATTGTCAACGATACTAATCGTGTCATATACCATGTGAAAGAGAAAAAAATTCTGAATCGTACACATTTCAGCACATGTCGAACCTTATTATTTTACGGTCGCCACAATGGCCGAAGTACAAAAGTAGCTTTTACTCTTATATGATAAAAATTACTTGTGAAATGTGAAAATGGCAACGATACCTATCGTGTCGCATACCATGTGAAAGAGCAAAAAAATCTGAATACGATACACTTTTCCATTCCTGAAAAGAGGTCACATAGGCCAAAATGCTAAATTATCTTCCAGTACTCTTTGCATTTTCGCTACAAAACAATTCATGACAAGTCAAATTGTCAACGATACTAATCGTGTCATATACCATGTGAAAGTGAAAAAAATTCTGAATCGTACACACTTCAGCACATGTCGAACCTTATTATTTTACGGTCGCCACAATGGCCGAAGTACAAAAGTAGCTTTTACTCTTATATGATAAAAATTACTTGTGAAATGTGAAAATGGCAACGATACCTATCGTGTCGCATACCATGTGAAAGAGCAAAAAAATCTGAATACGATACACTTTTCCATTCCTGAAAAGAGGTCACATAGGCCAAAATGCTAAATTTTCTTCCAGTACTCTTTGCATTTTCGCTACAAAACAATTCATGACAAGTCAAATTGTCAACGATACTAATCGTGTCATATACCATGTGAAAGAGAAAAAAATTCTGAATCGTACACACTTCAGCTCATGTCGAACCGTATTATTTTACGATCGCCACAATGGCCGAAGCACAAAAGTAGCTTTTACTCTTATATGATAAAAATTACTTGTGAAATGTGAAAATGGCAACGATACCTATTGTGTCGCATACCATGTGAAAGAGCAAAAAAAAATCTGAATACGATACACTTTTCCATTCCTGAAAAGATGTCACATAGGCCAAAATGCTAAATTATCTTCCAGTACTCTTTGCATTTTCGCTACAAAACAATTCATGACAAGTCAAATTGTCAACGATACTAATCGTGTCATATACCATGTGAAAGAGAAAAAAATTCTGAATCGTACACACTTCAGCACATGTCGAACCTTATTATTTTACGGTCGCCACAATGGCCGAAGTACAAAAGTAGCTTTTACTCTTATATGATAAAAATTACTTGTGAAATGTGAAAATGGCAACGATACCTATCGTGTCGCATACCATGTGAAAGAGCAAAAAAAATCTGAATACGATACACTTTTCCATTCCTGAAAAGAGGTCACATAGGCTAAAATGCTAAATTATCTTCCAGTACTCTTTGCATTTTCGCTACAAAACAATTCATGACAAGTCAAATTGTCAACGATACTAATCGTGTCATATACCATGTGAAAGAGAAAAAAATTCTGAATCGTACACACTCCAGCTCATGTCGAACCGTATTATTTTACGGTCGCCACAATGGCCGAAGTACAAAAGTAGCTTTTACTCTGATAAAAATTATATGATAAAAATTACTTGTGAAATGTGAAAATGGCAACGATACCTATTGTGTCGCATACCATGTGAAAGAGCAAAAAAAATCTGAATACGATACACTTTTCCATTCCTGAAAAGATGTCACATAGGCCAAAATGCTAAATTATCTTCCAGTACTCTTTGCATTTTCGCTACAAAACAATTCATGACAAGTCAAATTGTCAACGATACTAATCGTGTCATATACCATGTGAAAGAGAAAAAAATTCTGAATCGTACACACTTCAGCACATGTCGAACCTTATTATTTTACGGTCGCCACAATGGCCGAAGTACAAAAGTAGCTTTTACTCTTATATGATAAAAATTACTTGTGAAATGTGAAAATGGCAACGATACCTATCGTGTCGCATACCATGTGAAAGAGCAAAACAAATCTGAATACGATACACTTTTCCATTCCTGAAAAGATGTCACATAGGCCAAAATGCTAAATTATCTTCCAGTACTCTTTGCATTTTCGCTACAAAACAATTCATGACAAGCCAAATTATCAACGATACTAATCGTGTCATATACCATGTGAAAGAGAAAAAAGAATCTGAATCGTACACTCTTCAGCTCATGTCGAACCGTATTATTTTACGGTCGACACAATGGCCGAAGTACAAAAGTAGCTTTTACTCTTATATGATAAAAATTACTTGTGAAATGTGGAAATGGCATCGATACCTATTGTGTCGCATACCATGTGAAAGAGCAAAAAAAATCTGAATACGATACACTTTTCCATTCCTGAAAAGATTTCACATAGGCCAAAATGCTAAATTATCTTCCAGTACTCTTTGCATTTTCGCTACAAAACAATTCATGACAAGTCAAATTATCAACGATACTAATCGTGCCATATACCATGTGAAAGAGAAAAAAATTCTGAATCGTACACTCTTCAGCTCTTGTCGAACCGTATTATTTTACGGTCGACACAATGGCCGAAGTACAAAAGTAGCTTTTACTCTTATATGATAAAAATTACTTGTGAAATGTGAAAATGGCAACGATACCTATTGTGTCGCATACCATGTGAAAGAGCAAAAAAAATCTGAATAAGATCACTTTTCCATTCCTGAAAAGAGGTCACATAGGCCAAAATGCTAAATTATCTTCCAGTACTCTTTGCATTTTCGCTACAAAACAATTCATGACAAGTCAAATTATCAACGATACTAATCGTGCCATATACCATGTGAAAGAGAAAAAAATTCTGAATCGTACACTCTTCAGCTCTTGTCGAACCGTATTATTTTACGGTCGACACAATGGCCGAAGTACAAAAGTAGCTTTTACTCTTATATGATAAAAATTACTTGTGAAATGTGGAAATGGCATCGATACCTATTGTGTCGCATACCATGTGAAAGAGCAAAAAAAATCTGAATACGATACACTTTTCCATTCCTGAAAAGATTTCACATAGGCCAAAATGCTAAATTATCTTCCAGTACTCTTTGCATTTTCGCTACAAAACAATTCATGACAAGTCAAATTATCAACGATACTAATCGTGCCATATACCATGTGAAAGAGAAAAAAATTCTGAATCGTACACTCTTCAGCTCTTGTCGAACCGTATTATTTTACGGTCGACACAATGGCCGAAGTACAAAAGTAGCTTTTACTCTTATATGATAAAAATTACTTGTGAAATGTGAAAATGGCAACGATACCTATTGTGTCGCATACCATGTGAAAGAGCAAAAAAAATCTGAATAAGATCACTTTTCCATTCCTGAAAAGAGGTCACATAGGCCAAAATGCTAAATTATCTTCCAGTACTCTTTGCATTTTCGCTACAAAACAATTCATGACAAGTCAAATTATCAACGATACTAATCGTGCCATATACCATGTGAAAGAGAAAAAAATTCTGAATCGTACACTCTTCAGCTCTTGTCGAACCGTATTATTTTACGGTCGACACAATGGCCGAAGTACAAAAGTAGCTTTTACTCTCATATGATAAAAATTACTTGTGAAATGTGAAAATGGCAACGATACCTATCGTGTCGCATACCATGTGAAAGAGCAAAAAAAAATCTGAATAAGATCACTTTTCCATTCCTGAAAAGAGGTCACATAGGCCAAAATGCTAAATTATCTTCCAGTACTCTTTGCATTTTCGCTACAAAACAATTCATGACAAGTCAAATTGTCAACGATACTAATCGTGTCATATACCATGTGAAAGAGAAAAAAATTCTGAATCGTACACACTTCAGCTCATGTCGAACCGTATTATTTTACGGTCGCCACAATGGCCGAAGTACAAAAGTAGCTTTTACTCTGATAAAAATTATATGATAAAAATTACTTGTGAAATGTGAAAATGGCAACGATACCTATTGTGTCGCATACCGTGTGAAAGAGCAAAAAAAATCTGAATACGATACACTTTTCCATTCCTGAAAAGATGTCACATAGGCCAAAATGCTAAATTATCTTCCAGTACTCTTTGCATTTTCGCTACAAAACAATTCATGACAAGTCAAATTGTCAACGATACTAATCGTGTCATATACCATGTGAAAGAGAAAAAAATTCTGAATCGTACACACTTCAGCACATGTCGAACCTTATTATTTTACGGTCGCCACAATGGCCGAAGTACAAAAGTAGCTTTTACTCTTATATGATAAAAATTACTTGTGAAATGTGAAAATGGCAACGATACCTATCGTGTCGCATACCATGTGAAAGAGCAAAACAAATCTGAATACGATACACTTTTCCATTCCTGAAAAGATGTCACATAGGCCAAAATGCTAAATTATCTTCCAGTACTCTTTGCATTTTCGCTACAAAACAATTCATGACAAGCCAAATTATCAACGATACTAATCGTGTCATATACCATGTGAAAGAGAAAAAAGAATCTGAATCGTACACACTTCAGCTCATGTCGAACCGTATTATTTTACGGTCGCCACAATGGCCGAAGTACAAAAGTAGCTTTTACTCTGATAAAAATTATATGATAAAAATTACTTGTGAAATGTGAAAATGGCAACGATACCTATTGTGTCGCATACCATGTGAAAGAGCAAAAAAATCTGAATACGATACACTTTTCCATTCCTGAAAAGATGTCACATAGGCCAAAATGCTAAATTATCTTCCAGTACTCTTTGCATTTTCGCTACAAAACAATTCATGACAAGTCAAATTGTCAACGATACTAATCGTGTCATATACCATGTGAAAGAGAAAAAAATTCTGAATCGTACACACTTCAGCACATGTCGAACCTTATTATTTTACGGTCGCCACAATGGCCGAAGTACAAAAGTAGCTTTTACTCTTATATGATAAAAATTACTTGTGAAATGTGAAAATGGCAACGATACCTATCGTGTCGCATACCATGTGAAAGAGCAAAACAAATCTGAATACGATACACTTTTCCATTCCTGAAAAGAGGTCACATAGGCCAAAATGCTAAATTATCTTCCAGTACTCTTTGCATTTTCGCTACAAAACAATTCATGACAAGTCAAATTGTCAACGATACTAATCGTGTCATATACCATGTGAAAGAGAAAAAAATTCTGAATCGTACACACTTCAGCTCATGTCGAACCGTATTATTTTACGGTCGCCACAATGGCCGAAGTACAAAAGTAGCTTTTACTCTTATATGATAAAAATTACTTGTGAAATGTGAAAATGGCAACGATACCTATCGTGTCGCATACCATGTGAAAGAGCAAAAAAAAATCTGAATACGATACACTTTTCCATTCCTGAAAAGAGGTCACATAGGCTAAAATGCTAAATTATCTTCCAGTACTCTTTGCATTTTCGCTACAAAACAATTCATGACAAGTCAAATTGTCAACGATACTAATCGTGTCATATACCATGTGAAAGAGAAAAAAATTCTGAATCGTACACACTTCAGCTCATGTCGAACCGTATTATTTTACGGTCGCCACAATGGCCGAAGTACAAAAGTAGCTTTTACTCTTATATGATAAAAATTACTTGTGAAATGTGAAAATGGCAACGATACCTATTGTGTCGCATACCATGTGAAAGAGCAAAAAAAATCTGAATACGATACACTTTTCCATTCCTGAAAAGATGTCACATAGGCCAAAATGCTAAATTATCTTCCAGTACTCTTTGCATTTTCGCTACAAAACAATTCATGACAAGTCAAATTGTCAACGATACTAATCGTGTCATATACCATGTGAAAGAGAAAAAAATTCTGAATCGTACACACTTCAGCACATGTCGAACCTTATTATTTTACGGTCGCCACAATGGCCGAAGTACAAAAGTAGCTTTTACTCTTATATGATAAAAATTACTTGTGAAATGTGAAAATGGCAACGATACCTATCGTGTCGCATACCATGTGAAAGAGCAAAACAAATCTGAATACGATACACTTTTCCATTCCTGAAAAGAGGTCACATAGGCCAAAATGCTAAATTATCTTCCAGTACTCTTTGCATTTTCGCTACAAAACAATTCATGACAAGTCAAATTGTCAACGATACTAATCGTGTCATATACCATGTGAAAGAGAAAAAAATTCTGAATCGTACACACTTCAGCTCATGTCGAACCGTATTATTTTACGGTCGCCACAATGGCCGAAGTACAAAAGTAGCTTTTACTCTTATATGATAAAAATTACTTGTGAAATGTGAAAATGGCAACGATACCTATTGTGTCGCATACCATGTGAAAGAGCATAAAAAATCTGAATACGATACACTTTTCTATTCCTGAAAAGATGTCACATAGGCCAAAATGCTAAATTATCTTCCAGTACTCTTTGCATTTTCGCTACAAAACAATTCATGACAAGTCAAATTGTCAACGATACTAATCGTGTCATATACCATGTGAAAGAGAAAAAAATTCTGAATCGTACACACTTCAGCACATGTCGAACCTTATTATTTTACGGTCGCCACAATGGCCGAAGTACAAAAGTAGCTTTTACTCTTATATGATAAAAATTACTTGTGAAATGTGAAAATGGCAACGATACCTATCGTGTCGCATACCATGTGAAAGAGCAAAAAAAATCTGAATACGATACACTTTTCCATTCCTGAAAAGAGGTCACATAGGCCAAAATGCTAAATTATCTTCCAGTACTCTTTGCATTTTCGCTACAAAACAATTCATGACAAGTCAAATTATCAACGATACTAATCGTGTCATATACCATGTGAAAGAGAAAAAAATCTTAATCGTACACTCTTCAGCTCATGTCGAACCGTATTATTTTACGGTCGACACAATGGCCGAAGTACAAAAGTAGCTTTTACTCTTATATGAAAAAAAATTACTTGTGAAATATGAAAATGGCAACGATACCTATTGTGTCGCATACCATGTGAAAGAGCAAAAAAATCTGAATACGATACACTTTTCCATTCCTGAAAAGATGTCACATAGGCCAAAATGCTAAATTATCTTCCAGTACTCTTTGCATTTTCGCAACAAAACAATTCATGACAAGTCAAATTGTCAACGATACTAATCGTGTCATATACCATGTGAAAGAGAAAAAAATTCTGAATCGTACACACTTCAGCTCATGTCGAAACGTATTATTTTACGGTCGCCACAATGGCCGAAGTACAAAAGTAGCTTTTACTCTTATATGATAAAAATTACTTGTGAAATGTGAAAATGGCAACGATACCTATTGTGTCGCATACCATGTGAAAGAGCAAAAAAAATCTGAATACGATACACTTTTCCATTCCTGAAAAGATGTCACATAGGCCAAAATGCTAAATTATCTTCCAGTACTCTTTGCATTTTCGCTACAAAACAATTCATGACAAGTCAAATTGTCAACGATACTAATCGTGTCATATACTATGTGAAAGAGAAAAAAATTCTGAATCGTACACACTTCAGCACATGTCGAACCTTATTATTTTACGGTCGCCACAATGGCCGAAGTACAAAAGTAGCTTTTACTCTTATATGATAAAAATTACTTGTGAAATGTGAAAATGGCAACGATACCTATTGTGTCGCATACCATGTGAAAGAGCAAAAAAAATCTGAATACGATACACTTTTCCATTCCTGAAAAGATGTCACATAGGCCAAAATGCTAAATTATCTTCCAGTACTCTTTGCATTTTCGCTACAAAACAATTCATGACAAGTCAAATTGTCAACGATACTAATCGTGTCATATACCATGTGAAAGAGAAAAAAATTCTGAATCGTACACACTTCAGCACATGTCGAACCTTATTATTTTACGGTCGCCACAATGGCCGAAGTACAAAAGTAGCTTTTACTCTTATATGATAAAAATTACTTGTGAAATGTGAAAATGGCAACGATACCTATTGTGTCGCATACCATGTGAAAGAGCAAAAAAAATCTGAATACGATACACTTTTCCATTCCTGAAAAGATGTCACATAGGCCAAAATGCTAAATTATCTTCCAGTACTCTTTGCATTTTCGCTACAAAACAATTCATGACAAGTCAAATTGTCAACGATACTAATCGTGTCATATACCATGTGAAAGAGAAAAAAATTCTGAATCGTACACACTTCAGCACATGTCGAACCTTATTATTTTACGGTCGCCACAATGGCCGAAGTACAAAAGTAGCTTTTACTCTTATATGATAAAAATTACTTGTGAAATGTGAAAATGGCAACGATACCTATCGTGTCGCATACCATGTGAAAGAGCAAAAAAAATCTGAATACGATACACTTTTCCATTCCTGAAAAGAGGTCACATAGGCCAAAATGCTAAATTATCTTCCAGTACTCTTGCATTTTCGCTACAAAACAATTCATGACAAGTCAAATTGTCAACGATACTAATCGTGTCATATACCATGTGAAAGAGAAAAAAATCTTAATCGTACACTCTTCAGCTCATGTCGAACCGTATTATTTTACGGTCGCCACAATGGCCGAAGTACAAAAGTAGCTTTTACTCTTATATGATAAAAATTACTTGTGAAATGTGAAAATGGCAACGATACCTATCGTGTCGCATACCATGTGAAAGAGCAAAAAAAATCTGAATACGATACACTTTTCCATTCCTGAAAAGATGTCACATAGGCCAAAATGCTAAATTATCTTCCAGTACTCTTTGCATTTTCGCTACAAAACAATTCATGACAAGTCAAATTGTCAACGATACTAATCGTGTCATATACCATGTGAAAGAGAAAAAAATTCTGAATCGTACACACTTCAGCTCATGTCGAACCGTATTATTTTACGGTCGCCACAATGGCCGAAGTATAAAAGTAGCTTTTACTCTTATATGATAAAAATTACTTGTGAAATGTGAAAATGGCAACGATACCTATCGTGTCGCATACCATGTGAAAGAGCAAAAAAAATCTGAATACGATACACTTTTCCATTCCTGAAAAGAGGTCACATAGGCCAAAATGCTAAATTATCTTCCAGTACTCTTTGCATTTTCGCTACAAAACAATTCATGACAAGTCAAATTGTCAACGATACTAATCGTGTCATATACCATGTGAAAGAGAAAAAAATCTTAATCGTACACTCTTCAGCTCATGTCGAACCGTATTATTTTACGGTCGCCACAATGGCCGAAGTACAAAAGTAGCTTTTACTCTTATATGATAAAAATTACTTGTGAAATGTGAAAATGGCAACGATACCTATCGTGTCGCATACCATGTGAAAGAGCAAAAAAAATCTGAATACGATACACTTTTCCATTCCTGAAAAGATGTCACATAGGCCAAAATGCTAAGTTATCTTCCAGTACTCTTTGCATTTTCGCTACAAAACAATTCATGACAAGTCAAATTGTCAACGATACTAATCGTGTCATATACCATGTGAAAGAGAAAAAAATTCTGAATCGTACACACTTCAGCTCATGTCGAACCGTATTATTTTACGGTCGCCACAATGGCCGAAGTATAAAAGTAGCTTTTACTCTTATATGATAAAAATTACTTGTGAAATGTGAAAATGGCAACGATACCTATCGTGCCGCATACCATGTGAAAGAGCAAAAAAAATCTGAACACGATACACTTTTCCATTCCTGAAAAGAGGTCACATAGGCCAAAATGCTAAATTATCTTCCAGTACTCTTTGCATTTTCGCTACAAAACAATTCATGACAAGTCAAATTGTCAACGATACTAATCGTGTCATATACCATGTGAAAGAGAAAAAAATTCTGAATCGTACACACTTCAGCTCATGTCGAACCGTATTATTTTACGATCGCCACAATGGCCGAAGTACAAAAGTAGCTTTTACTCTTATATGATAAAAATTACTTGTGAAATGTGAAAATGGCAACGATACCTATTGTGTCGCATACCATGTGAAAGAGCAAAAAAAATCTGAATACGATACACTTTTCCATTCCTGAAAAGATGTCACATAGGCCAAAATGCTAAATTATCTTCCAGTACTCTTTGCATTTTCGCTACAAAACAATTCATGACAAGTCAAATTGTCAACGATACTAATCGTGTCATATACCATGTGAAAGAGAAAAAAATTCTGAATCGTACACACTTCAGCACATGTCGAACCTTATTATTTTACGGTCGCCACAATGGCCGAAGTACAAAAGTAGCTTTTACTCTTATATGATAAAAATTACTTGTGAAATGTGAAAATGGCAACGATACCTATCGTGTCGCATACCATGTGAAAGAGCAAAACAAATCTGAATACGATACACTTTTCCATTCCTGAAAAGATGTCACATAGGCCAAAATGCTAAATTATCTTCCAGTACTCTTTGCATTTTCGCTACAAAACAATTCATGACAAGCCAAATTATCAACGATACTAATCGTGTCATATACCATGTGAAAGAGAAAAAAGAATCTGAATCGTACACTCTTCAGCTCATGTCGAACCGTATTATTTTACGGTCGACACAATGGCCGAAGTACAAAAGTAGCTTTTACTCTTATATGATAAAAATTACTTGTGAAATGTGGAAATGGCATCGATACCTATTGTGTCGCATACCATGTGAAAGAGCAAAAAAAATCTGAATACGATACACTTTTCCATTCCTGAAAAGATTTCACATAGGCCAAAATGCTAAATTATCTTCCAGTACTCTTTGCATTTTCGCTACAAAACAATTCATGACAAGTCAAATTATCAACGATACTAATCGTGCCATATACCATGTGAAAGAGAAAAAAATTCTGAATCGTACACTCTTCAGCTCTTGTCGAACCGTATTATTTTACGGTCGACACAATGGCCGAAGTACAAAAGTAGCTTTTACTCTTATATGATAAAAATTACTTGTGAAATGTGAAAATGGCAACGATACCTATTGTGTCGCATACCATGTGAAAGAGCAAAAAAAATCTGAATAAGATCACTTTTCCATTCCTGAAAAGAGGTCACATAGGCCAAAATGCTAAATTATCTTCCAGTACTCTTTGCATTTTCGCTACAAAACAATTCATGACAAGTCAAATTATCAACGATACTAATCGTGCCATATACCATGTGAAAGAGAAAAAAATTCTGAATCGTACACTCTTCAGCTCTTGTCGAACCGTATTATTTTACGGTCGACACAATGGCCGAAGTACAAAAGTAGCTTTTACTCTCATATGATAAAAATTACTTGTGAAATGTGAAAATGGCAACGATACCTATCGTGTCGCATACCATGTGAAAGAGCAAAAAAAATCTGAATAAGATCACTTTTCCATTCCTGAAAAGAGGTCACATAGGCCAAAATGCTAAATTATCTTCCAGTACTCTTTGCATTTTCGCTACAAAACAATTCATGACAAGTCAAATTGTCAACGATACTAATCGTGTCATATACCATGTGAAAGAGAAAAAAATTCTGAATCGTACACACTTCAGCTCATGTCGAACCGTATTATTTTACGGTCGCCACAATGGCCGAAGTACAAAAGTAGCTTTTACTCTGATAAAAATTATATGATAAAAATTACTTGTGAAATGTGAAAATGGCAACGATACCTATTGTGTCGCATACCGTGTGAAAGAGCAAAAAAAATCTGAATACGATACACTTTTCCATTCCTGAAAAGATGTCACATAGGCCAAAATGCTAAATTATCTTCCAGTACTCTTTGCATTTTCGCTACAAAACAATTCATGACAAGTCAAATTGTCAACGATACTAATCGTGTCATATACCATGTGAAAGAGAAAAAAATTCTGAATCGTACACACTTCAGCACATGTCGAACCTTATTATTTTACGGTCGCCACAATGGCCGAAGTACAAAAGTAGCTTTTACTCTTATATGATAAAAATTACTTGTGAAATGTGAAAATGGCAACGATACCTATCGTGTCGCATACCATGTGAAAGAGCAAAAAAAATCTGAATACGATACACTTTTCCATTCCTGAAAAGAGGTCACATAGGCTAAAATGCTAAATTATCTTCCAGTACTCTTTGCATTTTCGCTACAAAACAATTCATGACAAGTCAAATTGTCAACGATACTAATCGTGTCATATACCATGTGAAAGAGAAAAAAATTCTGAATCGTACACACTTCAGCTCATGTCGAACCGTATTATTTTACGGTCGCCACAATGGCCGAAGTACAAAAGTAGCTTTTACTCTGATAAAAATTATATGATAAAAATTACTTGTGAAATGTGAAAATGGCAACGATACCTATTGTGTCGCATACCATGTGAAAGAGCAAAAAAAATCTGAATACGATACACTTTTCCATTCCTGAAAAGATGTCACATAGGCCAAAATGCTAAATTATCTTCCAGTACTCTTTGCATTTTCGCTACAAAACAATTCATGACAAGTCAAATTGTCAACGATACTAATCGTGTCATATACCATGTGAAAGAGAAAAAAATTCTGAATCGTACACACTTCAGCACATGTCGAACCTTATTATTTTACGGTCGCCACAATGGCCGAAGTACAAAAGTAGCTTTTACTCTTATATGATAAAAATTACTTGTGAAATGTGAAAATGGCAACGATACCTATCGTGTCGCATACCATGTGAAAGAGCAAAACAAATCTGAATACGATACACTTTTCCATTCCTGAAAAGATGTCACATAGGCCAAAATGCTAAATTATCTTCCAGTACTCTTTGCATTTTCGCTACAAAACAATTCATGACAAGCCAAATTATCAACGATACTAATCGTGTCATATACCATGTGAAAGAGAAAAAAGAATCTGAATCGTACACTCTTCAGCTCATGTCGAACCGTATTATTTTACGGTCGACACAATGGCCGAAGTACAAAAGTAGCTTTTACTCTTATATGATAAAAATTACTTGTGAAATGTGGAAATGGCATCGATACCTATTGTGTCGCATACCATGTGAAAGAGCAAAAAAAATCTGAATACGATACACTTTTCCATTCCTGAAAAGATTTCACATAGGCCAAAATGCTAAATTATCTTCCAGTACTCTTTGCATTTTCGCTACAAAACAATTCATGACAAGTCAAATTATCAACGATACTAATCGTGCCATATACCATGTGAAAGAGAAAAAAATTCTGAATCGTACACTCTTCAGCTCTTGTCGAACCGTATTATTTTACGGTCGACACAATGGCCGAAGTACAAAAGTAGCTTTTACTCTTATATGATAAAAATTACTTGTGAAATGTGAAAATGGCAACGATACCTATTGTGTCGCATACCATGTGAAAGAGCAAAAAAAATCTGAATAAGATCACTTTTCCATTCCTGAAAAGAGGTCACATAGGCCAAAATGCTAAATTATCTTCCAGTACTCTTTGCATTTTCGCTACAAAACAATTCATGACAAGTCAAATTATCAACGATACTAATCGTGCCATATACCATGTGAAAGAGAAAAAAATTCTGAATCGTACACTCTTCAGCTCTTGTCGAACCGTATTATTTTACGGTCGACACAATGGCCGAAGTACAAAAGTAGCTTTTACTCTCATATGATAAAAATTACTTGTGAAATGTGAAAATGGCAACGATACCTATCGTGTCGCATACCATGTGAAAGAGCAAAAAAAAATCTGAATAAGATCACTTTTCCATTCCTGAAAAGAGGTCACATAGGCCAAAATGCTAAATTATCTTCCAGTACTCTTTGCATTTTCGCTACAAAACAATTCATGACAAGTCAAATTGTCAACGATACTAATCGTGTCATATACCATGTGAAAGAGAAAAAAATTCTGAATCGTACACACTTCAGCTCATGTCGAACCGTATTATTTTACGGTCGCCACAATGGCCGAAGTACAAAAGTAGCTTTTACTCTGATAAAAATTATATGATAAAAATTACTTGTGAAATGTGAAAATGGCAACGATACCTATTGTGTCGCATACCGTGTGAAAGAGCAAAAAAAATCTGAATACGATACACTTTTCCATTCCTGAAAAGATGTCACATAGGCCAAAATGCTAAATTATCTTCCAGTACTCTTTGCATTTTCGCTACAAAACAATTCATGACAAGTCAAATTGTCAACGATACTAATCGTGTCATATACCATGTGAAAGAGAAAAAAATTCTGAATCGTACACACTTCAGCACATGTCGAACCTTATTATTTTACGGTCGCCACAATGGCCGAAGTACAAAAGTAGCTTTTACTCTTATATGATAAAAATTACTTGTGAAATGTGAAAATGGCAACGATACCTATCGTGTCGCATACCATGTGAAAGAGCAAAACAAATCTGAATACGATACACTTTTCCATTCCTGAAAAGATGTCACATAGGCCAAAATGCTAAATTATCTTCCAGTACTCTTTGCATTTTCGCTACAAAACAATTCATGACAAGTCAAATTGTCAACGATACTAATCGTGTCATATACCATGTGAAAGAGAAAAAAATTCTGAATCGTACACACTTCAGCACATGTCGAACCTTATTATTTTACGGTCGCCACAATGGCCGAAGTACAAAAGTAGCTTTTACTCTTATATGATAAAAATTACTTGTGAAATGTGAAAATGGCAACGATACCTATCGTGTCGCATACCATGTGAAAGAGCAAAACAAATCTGAATACGATACACTTTTCCATTCCTGAAAAGAGGTCACATAGGCCAAAATGCTAAATTATCTTCCAGTACTCTTTGCATTTTCGCTACAAAACAATTCATGACAAGTCAAATTGTCAACGATACTAATCGTGTCATATACCATGTGAAAGAGAAAAAAATTCTGAATCGTACACACTTCAGCTCATGTCGAACCGTATTATTTTACGGTCGCCACAATGGCCGAAGTACAAAAGTAGCTTTTACTCTTATATGATAAAAATTACTTGTGAAATGTGAAAATGGCAACGATACCTATTGTGTCGCATACCATGTGAAAGAGCAAAAAAAATCTGAATACGATACACTTTTCTATTCCTGAAAAGATGTCACATAGGCCAAAATGCTAAATTATCTTCCAGTACTCTTTGCATTTTCGCTACAAAACAATTCATGACAAGTCAAATTGTCAACGATACTAATCGTGTCATATACCATGTGAAAGAGAAAAAAATTCTGAATCGTACACACTTCAGCACATGTCGAACCTTATTATTTTACGGTCGCCACAATGGCCGAAGTACAAAAGTAGCTTTTACTCTTATATGATAAAAATTACTTGTGAAATGTGAAAATGGCAACGATACCTATCGTGTCGCATACCATGTGAAAGAGCAAAAAAAATCTGAATACGATACACTTTTCCATTCCTGAAAAGAGGTCACATAGGCCAAAATGCTAAATTATCTTCCAGTACTCTTTGCATTTTCGCTACAAAACAATTCATGACAAGTCAAATTATCAACGATACTAATCGTGTCATATACCATGTGAAAGAGAAAAAAATCTTAATCGTACACTCTTCAGCTCATGTCGAACCGTATTATTTTACGGTCGACACAATGGCCGAAGTACAAAAGTAGCTTTTACTCTTATATGAAAAAAAATTACTTGTGAAATATGAAAATGGCAACGATACCTATTGTGTCGCATACCATGTGAAAGAGCAAAAAAAATCTGAATACGATACACTTTTCCATTCCTGAAAAGATGTCACATAGGCCAAAATGCTAAATTATCTTCCAGTACTCTTTGCATTTTCGCTACAAAACAATTCATGACAAGTCAAATTGTCAACGATACTAATCGTGTCATATACCATGTGAAAGAGAAAAAAATTCTGAATCGTACACACTTCAGCTCATGTCGAAACGTATTATTTTACGGTCGCCACAATGGCCGAAGTACAAAAGTAGCTTTTACTCTTATATGATAAAAATTACTTGTGAAATGTGAAAATGGCAACGATACCTATTGTGTCGCATACCATGTGAAAGAGCAAAAAAAATCTGAATACGATACACTTTTCCATTCCTGAAAAGATGTCACATAGGCCAAAATGCTAAATTATCTTCCAGTACTCTTTGCATTTTCGCTACAAAACAATTCATGACAAGTCAAATTGTCAACGATACTAATCGTGTCATATACCATGTGAAAGAGAAAAAAATTCTGAATCGTACACACTTCAGCACATGTCGAACCTTATTATTTTACGGTCGCCACAATGGCCGAAGTACAAAAGTAGCTTTTACTCTTATATGATAAAAATTACTTGTGAAATGTGAAAATGGCAACGATACCTATTGTGTCGCATACCATGTGAAAGAGCAAAAAAAATCTGAATACGATACACTTTTCCATTCCTGAAAAGATGTCACATAGGCCAAAATGCTAAATTATCTTCCAGTACTCTTTGCATTTTCGCTACAAAACAATTCATGACAAGTCAAATTGTCAACGATACTAATCGTGTCATATACCATGTGAAAGAGAAAAAAATTCTGAATCGTACACACTTCAGCACATGTCGAACCTTATTATTTTACGGTCGCCACAATGGCCGAAGTACAAAAGTAGCTTTTACTCTTATATGATAAAAATTACTTGTGAAATGTGAAAATGGCAACGATACCTATTGTGTCGCATACCATGTGAAAGAGCAAAAAAAATCTGAATACGATACACTTTTCCATTCCTGAAAAGATGTCACATAGGCCAAAATGCTAAATTATCTTCCAGTACTCTTTGCATTTTCGCTACAAAACAATTCATGACAAGTCAAATTGTCAACGATACTAATCGTGTCATATACCATGTGAAAGAGAAAAAAATTCTGAATCGTACACACTTCAGCACATGTCGAACCTTATTATTTTACGGTCGCCACAATGGCCGAAGTACAAAAGTAGCTTTTACTCTTATATGATAAAAATTACTTGTGAAATGTGAAAATGGCAACGATACCTATCGTGTCGCATACCATGTGAAAGAGCAAAAAAAATCTGAATACGATACACTTTTCCATTCCTGAAAAGAGGTCACATAGGCCAAAATGCTAAATTATCTTCCAGTACTCTTGCATTTTCGCTACAAAACAATTCATGACAAGTCAAATTGTCAACGATACTAATCGTGTCATATACCATGTGAAAGAGAAAAAAATCTTAATCGTACACTCTTCAGCTCATGTCGAACCGTATTATTTTACGGTCGCCACAATGGCCGAAGTACAAAAGTAGCTTTTACTCTTATATGATAAAAATTACTTGTGAAATGTGAAAATGGCAACGATACCTATCGTGTCGCATACCATGTGAAAGAGCAAAAAAAATCTGAATACGATACACTTTTCCATTCCTGAAAAGATGTCACATAGGCCAAAATGCTAAATTATCTTCCAGTACTCTTTGCATTTTCGCTACAAAACAATTCATGACAAGTCAAATTGTCAACGATACTAATCGTGTCATATACCATGTGAAAGAGAAAAAAATTCTGAATCGTACACACTTCAGCTCATGTCGAACCGTATTATTTTACGGTCGCCACAATGGCCGAAGTATAAAAGTAGCTTTTACTCTTATATGATAAAAATTACTTGTGAAATGTGAAAATGGCAACGATACCTATCGTGCCGCATACCATGTGAAAGAGCAAAAAAAATCTGAACACGATACACTTTTCCATTCCTGAAAAGAGGTCACATAGGCCAAAATGCTAAATTATCTTCCAGTACTCTTTGCATTTTCGCTACAAAACAATTCATGACAAGTCAAATTGTCAACGATACTAATCGTGTCATATACCATGTGAAAGAGAAAAAAATTCTGAATCGTACACACTTCAGCTCATGTCGAACCGTATTATTTTACGATCGCCACAATGGCCGAAGTACAAAAGTAGCTTTTACTCTTATATGATAAAAATTACTTGTGAAATGTGAAAATGGCAACGATACCTATTGTGTCGCATACCATGTGAAAGAGCAAAAAAAATCTGAATACGATACACTTTTCCATTCCTGAAAAGATGTCACATAGGCCAAAATGCTAAATTATCTTCCAGTACTCTTTGCATTTTCGCTACAAAACAATTCATGACAAGTCAAATTGTCAACGATACTAATCGTGTCATATACCATGTGAAAGAGAAAAAAATTCTGAATCGTACACTCTTCAGCACATGTCGAACCTTATTATTTTACGGTCGCCACAATGGCCGAAGTACAAAAGTAGCTTTTACTCTTATATGATAAAAATTACTTGTGAAATGTGAAAATGGCAACGATACCTATTGTGTCGCATACCATGTGAAAGAGCAAAAAAAATCTGAATACGATACACTTTTCCATTCCTGAAAAGATGTCACATAGGCCAAAATGCTAAATTATCTTCCAGTACTCTTTGCATTTTCGCTATAAAACAATTCATGACAAGTCAAATTGTCAACGATACTAATCGTGTCATATACCATGTGAAAGAGAAAAAAATTCTGAATCGTACACACTTCAGCACATGTCGAACCTTATTATTTTACGGTCGCCACAATGGCCGAAGTACAAAAGTAGCTTTTACTCTTATATGATAAAAATTACTTGTGAAATGTGAAAATGGCAACGATACCTATCGTGTCGCATACCATGTGAAAGAGCAAAAAAAATCTGAATACGATACACTTTTCCATTCCTGAAAAGAGGTCACATAGGCTAAAATGCTAAATTATCTTCCAGTACTCTTTGCATTTTCGCTACAAAACAATTCATGACAAGTCAAATTGTCAACGATACTAATCGTGTCATATACCATGTGAAAGAGAAAAAAATTCTGAATCGTACACACTTCAGCTCATGTCGAACCGTATTATTTTACGGTCGCCACAATGGCCGAAGTATAAAAGTAGCTTTTACTCTTAACCTTCCCCCAACTTCCCCCATATTCCCCCAACTTCGGGAATGCGGGGGAAGGTATGGGGAGGAGGGGGGAGGTGGGGGATGATGGGGGAATGGAGGGGAAGATGGGGGAATGGATCGGAAGGTGGCCCTACCTTGCCTTCTCCCACCTTCCCCCACCTTCCCCAACTTCCCCCGAATTCCCCCAACTTCGGGAATGCGGGGGAAGGTAGGGGGAGGAGGGGGAAGGTGGGGGATGATGGAAGATGGGGGAATGGATCGGAAGGTGGCCCTACCTTGCCTTCTCCCACCTTCCCCCACCTTCCCCTCCATTCCCCCGCCTTCCCCCACCTTCCCCCAGCTTCCCCCACATTCCCCCAACTTCGGGAATGCGGGGGAAGGTAGGGGAAGGTGGGGGATGATGGGGGAATGGCGGGGAAGATGGGGGAATGGATGGGAAGGTGACCCTACCTTGCCTACTCCCACCTTCCCCCACCTTCCCCTCCATTCCCCCATCATCCCCCACCTTCCCCTACCTTCCCCCGCATTCCCGAAGTTGGGGGAATGTGGGGGAAGCTGGGGGAAGGTGGGGGAAGGCGGGGGAATGGCGGGGAAGATGGGGGAATGGATGGGAAGGTGACCCTACCTTGCCTACTCCCACCTTCCCCCATCTTTCCCGCCATTCCCCCATCATCCCCCACCTTCCCCTACCTTCCCCCGCATTCCCGAAGTTGGGGGAATGTGGGGGAAGCTGGGGGAAGGTGGGGGAAGGCGGGGGAATGGAGGGGAAGGTAGGGGAAGGTGGGAGTAGGCAAGGTAGGGTCACCTTCCCATCCATTCCCCCATCTTCCCCTCCATTCCCCCATCATCCCCCACTTTCCCCCTCCTCCCCCTACCTTCTCCCGCATTCCCGAAGTTGGGGGAATGTGGGGGAAGTTGGGGGAAGGTGGGGGAAGGTGGGGGAAGGCGGGGGAATGGAGGGGAAGGTGGGGGAAGGTGGGAGTAGGCAAGGTAGGGTCACCTTCCCATCCATTCCCCCATCTTCCCCTCCATTCCCCCATCATCCCCCACCTTCCCCTACCTTCCCCCGCATTCCCGAAGTTGGGGGAATGTGGGGGAAGTTGGGGGAAGGTGGGGGAAGGCGGGGGAATGGAGGGGAAGGTGGGGGAAGGTGGGAGAAGGCAAGGTAGGGCAACCTTCCGATCCATTCCCCCATCTCCCCCTCCATTCCCCCATCATCCCCCACCTTCCCCTCCTCCCCCTACCTTCCCCCGCATTCCCGAAGTTGGGGGAATCTGGGGGGAAGTTGGGGGAAGGTGGGGGAAGGCGGGGGAATGGAGGGGAAGATGGAGGAATGGATGGCAAGGTGACCCTACCTTGCCTACTCCCACCTTCCCCCACCTTCCCCTCCATTCCCCCGCCTTCCCCCACCTTCCCCCAACTTCCCCTAGATTCCCCCAACTTCGGGAATGCGGGGGAAGGTAGGGGGGAGGAGGGGGAAGGTGGGGGATGATGGGGGAATGGAGGGGAAGATGGGGGAATGGATGGCAAGGTGACCCTACCTTGCCTACTCCCACCTTCCCCCACCTTCCCCTCCATTCCCCCGCCTTCCCCCACCTTCCCCCAACTTCCCCCACATTCCCCCAACTTCGGGAATGCGGGGGAAGGTAGGGGGGAGGAGGGGGAAGGTGGGGGATGATGGGGGAATAGAGGGGAAGATGGGGGAATGGATCGGAAGGTGGCCCTACCTTGCCTTCTCCCACCTTCCCCCACCTTCCCCTCCATTCCCCCGCCTTCCCCCACCTTCCCCCACCTTCCCCTCCATTCCCCCGCCTTCCCCCACCTTCCCCCAGCTTCCCCCACATTCCCCCAACTTCGGGAATGCGGGGGAAGGTAGGGGAAGGTGGGGGATGATGGGGGAATGGAGGGGAAGATGGGGGAATGGATGGCAAGGTGACCCTACCTTGCCTACTCCCACCTTCCCCCACCTTCCCCTCCATTCCCCCGCCTTCCCCCACCTTCCCCCAACTTCCCCCACCTTCCCCAACTTCCCCCACATTCCCCCAACTTCGGGAATGCGGGGGAAGGTAGGGGGAGGAGGGGGAAGGTGGGGGATGATGGGGGAATGGAGGGGAAGATGGGGGAATGGATCGGAAGGTGGCCCTACCTTGCCTTCTCCCTCCATTCCCCCGCCTCCCCCCACCTTCCCCCAGCTTCCCCCACATTCCCCCAACTTCGGGAATGCGGGGGAAGGTAGGGGAAGGTGGGGGCCTTGCCTTCTCCCACCTTCCCCCAACTTCGGGAATGCGGGGGAAGGTAGGGGAAGGTGGGGGGGGGGGGGGGAAGGCGGGGGAATGGGGATGATGGGGGAATGGAGGGAAAGATGGGGGAATGGATCGGAAGGTGGCCCTACCTTGCCTTCTCCCACCTTCCCCCCACCTTCCCCTCCATTCCCCCGCCTTCCCCCACCTTCCCCCTCCTCCCCCTACCTTCCCCCGCATTCCCGAAGTTGGGGGAATCTGGGGGAAGTTGGGGGAAGGTGGGGGGAGGCGGGGGAATGGAGGGGAAGGTGGGGGAAGGTGGGAGTAGGCAAGGTAGGGTCACCTTCCCATCCATTCCCCCATCTTCCCCTCCATTCCCCCATCATCCCCCACTTTCCCCCTCCTCCCCCTACCTTCCCCCGCATTCCCGAAGTTGGGGGAATGTGGGGGAAGTTGGGGGAAGGTGGGGAAGGCGGGGGAATGAAGGGAAGGTGGGGGAAGGTGGGAGAAGGCAAGGTAGGGCCACCTTCCGATCCATTCCCCCATCTTCCCCTCCATTCCCCCATCATCCCCCACCTTCCCCCTCCTCCCCCTACCTTCCCCCGCATTCCCGAAGTTGGGGGAATGTGGGGGAAGTTGGGGGAAGGTGGGGGAAGGCGGGGGAATGGAGGGGAAGGTGGGGGAAGGTGGGAGAAGGCAAGGTAGGGCCACCTTCCGATCCATTCCCCCATCTTCCCCTCCATTCCCCCATCATCCCCCACCTTCCCCCTCCTCCCCCCCTACCTTCCCCCGCATTCCCGAACTTGGGGGAATCTGGGGGAAGTTGGGGGAAGGTGGGGGGAGGCGGGGGAATGGAGGGGAAGGTGGGGGAAGGTGGGAGTAGGCAAGGTAGGGTCACCTTCCCATCCATTCCCCCATCTTCCCCGCCATTCCCCCGCCTTCCCCCACCTTCCCCCAGCTTCCCCCACATTCCCCCAACTTCGGGAATGCGGGGGAAGGTAGGGGAAGGTGGGGGATGATGGGGGAATGGAGGGGAAGGTGGGGGAAGGTGGGAGTAGGCAAGGTAGGGTCACCTTCCCATCCATTCCCCCATCTTCCCCGCCATTCCCCCATCATCCCCCACCTTCCCCTACCTTCCCCCGCATTCCCGAAGTTGGGGGAATGTGGGGGAAGCTGGGGGAAGGTGGGGGAAGGCGGGGGAATGGAGGGGAAGGTGGAGGAAGGTGGGAGAAGGCAAGGTAGGGCCACCTTCCGATCCATTCCCCCATCTTCCCCTCCATTCCCCCATCATCCCCCACCTTCCCCCTCCTCCCCCCTACCTTCCCCCGCATTCCCGAAGTTGGGGGAATGTGGGGGAAGTTGGGGGAAGGTGGGGAAGGCGGGGGAATGAAGGGAAGGTGGGGGAAGGTGGGAGAAGGCAAGGTAGGGCCACCTTCCGATCCATTCTCCCATCTTCCCCTCCATTCCCCCATCATCCCCCACCTTCCCCCTCCTCCCCCTACCTTCCCCCGCATTCCCGAAGTTGGGGGAATGTGGGGGAAGTTGGGGGAAGGTGGGGGAAGGCGGGGGAATGGAGGGGAAGGTGGGGGAAGGTGGGAGAAGGCAAGGTAGGGCCACCTTCCGATCCATTCCCCCATCTTCCCCTCCATTCCCCCATCATCCCCCACCTTCCCCCTCCTCCCCCCTACCTTCCCCCGCATTCCCGAACTTGGGGGAATCTGGGGGAAGTTGGGGGAAGGTGGGGGGAGGCGGGGGAATGGAGGGGAAGGTGGGGGAAGGTGGGAGTAGGCAAGGTAGGGTCACCTTCCCATCCATTCCCCCATCTTCCCCGCCATTCCCCCGCCTTCCCCCACCTTCCCCCAGCTTCCCCCACATTCCCCCAACTTCGGGAATGCGGGGGAAGGTAGGGGAAGGTGGGGGATGATGGGGGAATGGAGGGGAAGGTGGGGGAAGGTGGGAGTAGGCAAGGTAGGGTCACCTTCCCATCCATTCCCCCATCTTCCCCGCCATTCCCCCATCATCCCCCACCTTCCCCTACCTTCCTCCGCATTCCCGAAGTTGGGGGAATGTGGGGGAAGCTGGGGGAAGGTGGGGGAAGGCGGGGGAATGGAGGGGAAGGTGGGGGAAGGTGGGAGAAGGCAAGGTAGGGCCACCTTCCGATCCATTCCCCCATCTTCCCCTCCATTCCCCCATCATCCCCCACCTTCCCCCTCCTCCCCCCTACCTTCCCCCGCATTCCCGAAGTTGGGGGAATCTGGGGGAAGTTGGGGGAAGGTGGGGGAGGCGGGGGAATGGAGGGGAAGGTGGGGGAAGGTGGGAGAAGGCAAGGTAGGGCCACCTTCCGATCCATTCCCCCATCTTCCCCTCCATTCCCCCATCATCCCCCACCTTCCCCCTCCTCCCCCTACCTTCCCCCGCATTCCCGAAGTTGGGGAAATCTGGGGGAAGTTGGGGGGAAGGTGGGGGGAGGCGGGGGAATGGAGGGGAAGGTGGGGGAAGGTGGGAGTAGGCAAGGTAGGGTCACCTTCCCATCCATTCCCCCATCTTCCCCGCCATTCCCCCATCATCCCCCACCTTCCCCTACCTTCCCCCGCATTCCCGAAGTTGGGGGAATGTGGGGGAAGCTGGGGGAAGGTGGGGGAAGGCGGGGGAATGGAGGGGAAGGTAGGGGAAGGTGGGAGTAGGCAAGGTAGGGTCACCTTCCCATCCATTCCCCCATCTTCCCCTCCATTCCCCCATCATCCCCCACTTTCCCCCTCCTCCCCCTACCTTCTCCCGCATTCCCGAAGTTGGGGGAATGTGGGGGAAGTTGGGGGAAGGTGGGGGAAGGCGGGGGAATGGAGGGGAAGGTGGGGGAAGGTGGGAGTAGGCAAGGTAGGGTCACCTTCCCATCCATTCCCCCATCTTCCCCTCCATTCCCCCATCATCCCCCACCTTCCCCTACCTTCCCCCGCATTCCCGAAGTTGGGGGAATGTGGGGGAAGCTGGGGGAAGGTGGGGGAAGGCGGGGGAATGGAGGGGAAGGTGGGGGAAGGTGGGAGTAGGCAAGGTAGGGTCACCTTCCCATCCATTCCCCCATCTTCCCCGCCATTCCCCCGCCTTCCCCCACCTTCCCCCAGCTTCCCCCACATTCCCCCAACTTCGGGAATGCGGGGGAAGGTAGGGGAAGGTGGGGGATGATGGGGGAATGGAGGGGAAGGTGGGGGAAGGTGGGAGTAGGCAAGGTAGGGTCACCTTCCCATCCATTCCCCCATCTTCCCCGCCATTCCCCCATCATCCCCCACCTTCCCCTACCTTCCCCCGCATTCCCGAAGTTGGGGGAATGTGGGGGAAGCTGGGGGAAGGTGGGGGAAGGCGGGGGAATGGAGGGGAAGGTGGGGGAAGGTGGGAGAAGGCAAGGTAGGGCCACCTTCCGATCCATTCCCCCATCTTCCCCTCCATTCCCCCATCATCCCCCACCTTCCCCCTCCTCCCCCCTACCTTCCCCCGCATTCCCGAAGTTGGGGGAATCTGGGGGAAGTTGGGGGAAGGTGGGGGGAGGCGGGGGAATGGAGGGGAAGGTGGGGGAAGGTGGGAGAAGGCAAGGTAGGGCCACCTTCCGATCCATTCCCCCATCTTCCCCTCCATTCCCCCATCATCCCCCACCTTCCCCCTCCTCCCCCTACCTTCCCCCGCATTCCCGAAGTTGGGGAAATCTGGGGGAAGTTGGGGGGAAGGTGGGGGGAGGCGGGGGAATGGAGGGGAAGGTGGGGGAAGGTGGGAGTAGGCAAGGTAGGGTCACCTTCCCATCCATTCCCCCATCTTCCCCGCCATTCCCCCATCATCCCCCACCTTCCCCTACCTTCCCCCGCATTCCCGAAGTTGGGGGAATGTGGGGGAAGCTGGGGGAAGGTGGGGGAAGGCGGGGGAATGGAGGGGAAGGTAGTGGAAGGTGGGAGTAGGCAAGGTAGGGTCACCTTCCCATCCATTCCCCCATCTTCCCCTCCATTCCCCCATCATCCCCCACTTTCCCCCTCCTCCCCCTACCTTCTCCCGCATTCCCGAAGTTGGGGGAATGTGGGGGAAGTTGGGGGAAGGTGGGGGAAGGCGGGGGAATGGAGGGGAAGGTGGGGGAAGGTGGGAGTAGGCAAGGTAGGGTCACCTTCCCATCCATTCCCCCATCTTCCCCTCCATTCCCCCATCATCCCCCACCTTCCCCTACCTTCCTCCGCATTCCCGAAGTTGGGGGAATGTGGGGGAAGTTGGGGGAAGGTGGGGGAAGGCGGGGGAATGGAGGGAAGGTGGGGGAAGGTGGGAGAAGGCAAGGTAGGGCCACCTTCCGATCCATTCCCCCATCTCCCCCTCCATTCCCCATCATCCCCCACCTTCCCCCTCCTCCCCCTACCTTCCCCCGCATTCCCGAAGTTGGGGGAATCTGGGGGAAGTTGGGGGAAGGTGGGGGAAGGCGGGGGAATGGAGGGGAAGGTGGGGGAAGGTGGGAGTAGGCAAGGTAGGGTCACCTTCCCATCCATTCCCCCATCTTCCCCTCCATTCCCCCATCATCCCCCACCTTCCCCTACTTTCCCCCGCATTCCCGAAGTTGGGGGAATGTGGGGGAAGGTGGGGGAAGGTGGGGGAAGGCGGGGGAATGGAGGGGAAGGTGGGGGAAGGTGGGAGAAGGCAAGGTAGGGCCACCTTCCGATCCATTCCCCCATCTTCCCCTCCATTCCCCCATCATCCCCCACCTTCCCCCTCCTCCCCCCTACCTTCCCCCGCATTCCCGAACTTGGGGGAATCTGGGGGAAGTTGGGGGAAGGTGGGGGGAGGCGGGGGAATGGAGGGGAAGGTGGGGGAAGGTGGGAGTAGGCAAGGTAGGGTCACCTTCCCATCCATTCCCCCATCTTCCCCGCCATTCCCCCGCCTTCCCCCACCTTCCCCCAGCTTCCCCCCACATTCCCCCAACTTCGGGAATGCGGGGGAAGGTAGGGGAAGGTGGGGGATGATGGGGGAATGGAGGGGAAGGTGGGGGAAGGTGGGAGTAGGCAAGGTAGGGTCACCTTCCCATCCATTCCCCCATCTTCCCCGCCATTCCCCCATCATCCCCCACCTTCCCCTACCTTCCCCCGCATTCCCGAAGTTGGGGGAATGTGGGGGAAGCTGGGGGAAGGTGGGGGAAGGCGGGGGAATGGAGGGGAAGGTGGGGGAAGGTGGGAGAAGGCAAGGTAGGGCCACCTTCCGATCCATTCCCCCATCTTCCCCTCCATTCCCCCATCATCCCCCACCTTCCCCCTCCTCCCCCCTACCTTCCCCCGCATTCCCGAAGTTGGGGGAATCTGGGGGAAGTTGGGGGAAGGTGGGGGGAGGCGGGGGAATGGAGGGGAAGGTGGGGGAAGGTGGGAGAAGGCAAGGTAGGGCCACCTTCCGATCCATTCCCCCATCTTCCCCTCCATTCCCCCATCATCCCCCACCTTCCCCCTCCTCCCCCTACCTTCCCCCGCATTCCCGAAGTTGGGGAAATCTGGGGGAAGTTGGGGGGAAGGTGGGGGGAGGCGGGGGAATGGAGGGGAAGGTGGGGGAAGGTGGGAGTAGGCAAGGTAGGGTCACCTTCCCATCCATTCCCCCATCTTCCCCGCCATTCCCCCATCATCCCCCACCTTCCCCTACCTTCCCCCGCATTCCCGAAGTTGGGGGAATGTGGGGGAAGCTGGGGGAAGGTGGGGGAAGGCGGGGGAATGGAGGGGAAGGTAGGGGAAGGTGGGAGTAGGCAAGGTAGGGTCACCTTCCCATCCATTCCCCCATCTTCCCCTCCATTCCCCCATCATCCCCCACTTTCCCCCTCCTCCCCCTACCTTCTCCCGCATTCCCGAAGTTGGGGGAATGTGGGGGAAGTTGGGGGAAGGTGGGGGAAGGCGGGGGAATGGAGGGGAAGGTGGGGGAAGGTGGGAGTAGGCAAGGTAGGGTCACCTTCCCATCCATTCCCCCATCTTCCCCTCCATTCCCCCATCATCCCCCACCTTCCCCTACCTTCCCCCGCATTCCCGAAGTTGGGGGAATGTGGGGGAAGCTGGGGGAAGGTGGGGGAAGGCGGGGGAATGGAGGGGAAGGTGGGGGAAGGTGGGAGTAGGCAAGGTAGGGTCACCTTCCCATCCATTCCCCCATCTTCCCCGCCATTCCCCCGCCTTCCCCCACCTTCCCCCAGCTTCCCCCACATTCCCCCAACTTCGGGAATGCGGGGGAAGGTAGGGGAAGGTGGGGGATGATGGGGGAATGGAGGGGAAGGTGGGGGAAGGTGGGAGTAGGCAAGGTAGGGTCACCTTCCCATCCATTCCCCCATCTTCCCCGCCATTCCCCCATCATCCCCCACCTTCCCCTACCTTCCCCCGCATTCCCGAAGTTGGGGGAATGTGGGGGAAGCTGGGGGAAGGTGGGGGAAGGCGGGGGAATGGAGGGGAAGGTGGGGGAAGGTGGGAGAAGGCAAGGTAGGGCCACCTTCCGATCCATTCCCCCATCTTCCCCTCCATTCCCCCATCATCCCCCACCTTCCCCCTCCTCCCCCCTACCTTCCCCCGCATTCCCGAAGTTGGGGGAATCTGGGGGAAGTTGGGGGAAGGTGGGGGAAGGCGGGGGAATGGAGGGGAAGGTGGGGGAAGGTGGGAGTAGGCAAGGTAGGGTCACCTTCCCATCCATTCCCCCATCTTCCCCTCCATTCCCCCATCATCCCCCACCTTCCCCTACTTTCCCCCGCATTCCCGAAGTTGGGGGAATGTGGGGGAAGGTGGGGGAAGGTGGGGGAAGGCGGGGGAATGGAGGGGAAGGTGGGGGAAGGTGGGAGAAGGCAAGGTAGGGCCACCTTCCGATCCATTCCCCCATCTTCCCCTCCATTCCCCCATCATCCCCCACCTTCCCCCTCCTCCCCCCTACCTTCCCCCGCATTCCCGAACTTGGGGGAATCTGGGGGAAGTTGGGGGAAGGTGGGGGGAGGCGGGGGAATGGAGGGGAAGGTGGGGGAAGGTGGGAGTAGGCAAGGTAGGGTCACCTTCCCATCCATTCCCCCATCTTCCCCGCCATTCCCCCGCCTTCCCCCACCTTCCCCCAGCTTCCCCCCACATTCCCCCAACTTCGGGAATGCGGGGGAAGGTAGGGGAAGGTGGGGGATGATGGGGGAATGGAGGGGAAGGTGGGGGAAGGTGGGAGTAGGCAAGGTAGGGTCACCTTCCCATCCATTCCCCCATCTTCCCCGCCATTCCCCCATCATCCCCCACCTTCCCCTACCTTCCCCCGCATTCCCGAAGTTGGGGGAATGTGGGGGAAGCTGGGGGAAGGTGGGGGAAGGCGGGGGAATGGAGGGGAAGGTGGGGGAAGGTGGGAGAAGGCAAGGTAGGGCCACCTTCCGATCCATTCCCCCATCTTCCCCTCCATTCCCCCATCATCCCCCACCTTCCCCCTCCTCCCCCCTACCTTCCCCCGCATTCCCGAAGTTGGGGGAATCTGGGGGAAGTTGGGGGAAGGTGGGGGGAGGCGGGGGAATGGAGGGGAAGGTGGGGGAAGGTGGGAGAAGGCAAGGTAGGGCCACCTTCCGATCCATTCCCCCATCTTCCCCTCCATTCCCCCATCATCCCCCACCTTCCCCCTCCTCCCCCTACCTTCCCCCGCATTCCCGAAGTTGGGGAAATCTGGGGGAAGTTGGGGGGAAGGTGGGGGGAGGCGGGGGAATGGAGGGGAAGGTGGGGGAAGGTGGGAGTAGGCAAGGTAGGGTCACCTTCCCATCCATTCCCCCATCTTCCCCGCCATTCCCCCATCATCCCCCACCTTCCCCTACCTTCCCCCGCATTCCCGAAGTTGGGGGAATGTGGGGGAAGCTGGGGGAAGGTGGGGGAAGGCGGGGGAATGGAGGGGAAGGTAGGGGAAGGTGGGAGTAGGCAAGGTAGGGTCACCTTCCCATCCATTCCCCCATCTTCCCCTCCATTCCCCCATCATCCCCCACTTTCCCCCTCCTCCCCCTACCTTCTCCCGCATTCCCGAAGTTGGGGGAATGTGGGGGAAGTTGGGGGAAGGTGGGGGAAGGCGGGGGAATGGAGGGGAAGGTGGGGGAAGGTGGGAGTAGGCAAGGTAGGGTCACCTTCCCATCCATTCCCCCATCTTCCCCTCCATTCCCCCATCATCCCCCACCTTCCCCTACCTTCCCCCGCATTCCCGAAGTTGGGGGAATGTGGGGGAAGCTGGGGGAAGGTGGGGGAAGGCGGGGGAATGGAGGGGAAGGTGGGGGAAGGTGGGAGTAGGCAAGGTAGGGTCACCTTCCCATCCATTCCCCCATCTTCCCCGCCATTCCCCCGCCTTCCCCCACCTTCCCCCAGCTTCCCCCACATTCCCCCAACTTCGGGAATGCGGGGGAAGGTAGGGGAAGGTGGGGGATGATGGGGGAATGGAGGGGAAGGTGGGGGAAGGTGGGAGTAGGCAAGGTAGGGTCACCTTCCCATCCATTCCCCCATCTTCCCCGCCATTCCCCCATCATCCCCCACCTTCCCCTACCTTCCCCCGCATTCCCGAAGTTGGGGGAATGTGGGGGAAGCTGGGGGAAGGTGGGGGAAGGCGGGGGAATGGAGGGGAAGGTGGGGGAAGGTGGGAGAAGGCAAGGTAGGGCCACCTTCCGATCCATTCCCCCATCTTCCCCTCCATTCCCCCATCATCCCCCACCTTCCCCCTCCTCCCCCCTACCTTCCCCCGCATTCCCGAAGTTGGGGGAATCTGGGGGAAGTTGGGGGAAGGTGGGGGGAGGCGGGGGAATGGAGGGGAAGGTGGGGGAAGGTGGGAGAAGGCAAGGTAGGGCCACCTTCCGATCCATTCCCCCATCTTCCCCTCCATTCCCCCATCATCCCCCACCTTCCCCCTCCTCCCCCTACCTTCCCCCGCATTCCCGAAGTTGGGGAAATCTGGGGGAAGTTGGGGGGAAGGTGGGGGGAGGCGGGGGAATGGAGGGGAAGGTGGGGGAAGGTGGGAGTAGGCAAGGTAGGGTCACCTTCCCATCCATTCCCCCATCTTCCCCGCCATTCCCCCATCATCCCCCACCTTCCCCTACCTTCCCCCGCATTCCCGAAGTTGGGGGAATGTGGGGGAAGCTGGGGGAAGGTGGGGGAAGGCGGGGGAATGGAGGGGAAGGTAGTGGAAGGTGGGAGTAGGCAAGGTAGGGTCACCTTCCCATCCATTCCCCCATCTTCCCCTCCATTCCCCCATCATCCCCCACTTTCCCCCTCCTCCCCCTACCTTCTCCCGCATTCCCGAAGTTGGGGGAATGTGGGGGAAGTTGGGGGAAGGTGGGGGAAGGCGGGGGAATGGAGGGGAAGGTGGGGGAAGGTGGGAGTAGGCAAGGTAGGGTCACCTTCCCATCCATTCCCCCATCTTCCCCTCCATTCCCCCATCATCCCCCACCTTCCCCTACCTTCCCCCGCATTCCCGAAGTTGGGGGAATGTGGGGGAAGTTGGGGGAAGGTGGGGGAAGGCGGGGGAATGGAGGGAAGGTGGGGGAAGGTGGGAGAAGGCAAGGTAGGGCCACCTTCCGATCCATTCCCCCATCTCCCCCTCCATTCCCCATCATCCCCCACCTTCCCCCTCCTCCCCCTACCTTCCCCCGCATTCCCGAAGTTGGGGGAATCTGGGGGAAGTTGGGGGAAGGTGGGGGAAGGCGGGGGAATGGAGGGGAAGGTGGGGGAAGGTGGGAGTAGGCAAGGTAGGGTCACCTTCCCATCCATTCCCCCATCTTCCCCTCCATTCCCCCATCATCCCCCACCTTCCCCTACTTTCCCCCGCATTCCCGAAGTTGGGGGAATGTGGGGGAAGGTGGGGGAAGGTGGGGGAAGGCGGGGGAATGGAGGGGAAGGTGGGGGAAGGTGGGAGAAGGCAAGGTAGGGCCACCTTCCGATCCATTCCCCCATCTTCCCCTCCATTCCCCCATCATCCCCCACCTTCCCCCTCCTCCCCCCTACCTTCCCCCGCATTCCCGAACTTGGGGGAATCTGGGGGAAGTTGGGGGAAGGTGGGGGGAGGCGGGGGAATGGAGGGGAAGGTGGGGGAAGGTGGGAGTAGGCAAGGTAGGGTCACCTTCCCATCCATTCCCCCATCTTCCCCGCCATTCCCCCGCCTTCCCCCACCTTCCCCCAGCTTCCCCCCACATTCCCCCAACTTCGGGAATGCGGGGGAAGGTAGGGGAAGGTGGGGGATGATGGGGGAATGGAGGGGAAGGTGGGGGAAGGTGGGAGTAGGCAAGGTAGGGTCACCTTCCCATCCATTCCCCCATCTTCCCCGCCATTCCCCCATCATCCCCCACCTTCCCCTACCTTCCCCCGCATTCCCGAAGTTGGGGGAATGTGGGGGAAGCTGGGGGAAGGTGGGGGAAGGCGGGGGAATGGAGGGGAAGGTGGGGGAAGGTGGGAGAAGGCAAGGTAGGGCCACCTTCCGATCCATTCCCCCATCTTCCCCTCCATTCCCCCATCATCCCCCACCTTCCCCCTCCTCCCCCCTACCTTCCCCCGCATTCCCGAAGTTGGGGGAATCTGGGGGAAGTTGGGGGAAGGTGGGGGGAGGCGGGGGAATGGAGGGGAAGGTGGGGGAAGGTGGGAGAAGGCAAGGTAGGGCCACCTTCCGATCCATTCCCCCATCTTCCCCTCCATTCCCCCATCATCCCCCACCTTCCCCCTCCTCCCCCTACCTTCCCCCGCATTCCCGAAGTTGGGGAAATCTGGGGGAAGTTGGGGGGAAGGTGGGGGGAGGCGGGGGAATGGAGGGGAAGGTGGGGGAAGGTGGGAGTAGGCAAGGTAGGGTCACCTTCCCATCCATTCCCCCATCTTCCCCGCCATTCCCCCATCATCCCCCACCTTCCCCTACCTTCCCCCGCATTCCCGAAGTTGGGGGAATGTGGGGGAAGCTGGGGGAAGGTGGGGGAAGGCGGGGGAATGGAGGGGAAGGTAGGGGAAGGTGGGAGTAGGCAAGGTAGGGTCACCTTCCCATCCATTCCCCCATCTTCCCCTCCATTCCCCCATCATCCCCCACTTTCCTCCTCCTCCCCCTACCTTCTCCCGCATTCCCGAAGTTGGGGGAATGTGGGGGAAGTTGGGGGAAGGTGGGGGAAGGCGGGGGAATGGAGGGGAAGGTGGGGGAAGGTGGGAGTAGGCAAGGTAGGGTCACCTTCCCATCCATTCCCCCATCTTCCCCTCCATTCCCCCATCATCCCCCACCTTCCCCTACCTTCCCCCGCATTCCCGAAGTTGGGGGAATGTGGGGGAAGTTGGGGGAAGGTGGGGGAAGGCGGGG